>LUCM01010024.1:0-11296 GCA_008360955.1 Fasciolopsis buskii
CCTGCGCATTATCTATATAAACACTTGATCTTGCCTTGCGCGTGCCTCTCGCAGATCGAGAATTATACAATATTATTATTATTACTAACTGCCCTCGTCCACCGTTCTTACTCAATCTCGCGAGCTTATTAAAGCTACTGTGTGGAACAGGTTGCCGTCCTACAGATCAAAAACAAATTACTGTTCCCAACATACTGATGACTCTACTTTTCCACCTCTTTATGATTTACCTTGGCAACTCCTGTCCTGGCATCTGGACCACGACCGCGACCCAATGCAGTGGGCCCCTTTCCTGTCAATTCAAAATGGTAAAAATCGGTGGTAGATCACACATGATCAATTATAAATAATCATCTGTTGCTCGCACAGCTGGCCTGTAGGTCAGACAGGTTCCAAAAAGCAGATCAAATAGCGAGTTTTATTCCTTAACTCCCGTGCTGGCTGTCCTGTCAAACTATTGCAATGTGGGTCGGCAAATATGTCGAAAGGTGACTGGGGACTTCACCACAAATAAGGACCATGCAACCTAAGACTGAAATACGCATCTTATGGGGAGTAAGCAGAGGGAATGTTTATTGTACACGTCCCGCTTCCGAAGCACCCCTGTCTCCTGCGCATTTTAAGGCAGTCGTCTGGACCTTCCAATCATTGTAAGTAATTGACTGTAACTGTTGTTTCCATCTTTGTCCACTCACCATAACAACAGCTGTAAAAATTTCCAGAATGCTCCCATCTCTCCTGCTCTCCTCCAGGCCCGCCAGTGACCATAGTACCCATGCACCAGCCAACAGGAGGTATAGATGTAGTGCAGACCTTGTTGCCGAAAGCTTTACCCCGTCCTATGCGCTAGTTACTTATCCTCGATAGGAAACTGATATCCATATCTGAAGCTGCGATACTGGTTCGCTTAACCCAAAGACAAACCAAGCCACGCCACAGACCGCCCTCCTCTCAGATGAAACGTTACAACTGACGAAATCACTGTTAATATTGCTACTGGAATGTCGTGCGATCCCCAACTAACAGACCACTACTGCCGCTGAACGAAAAAGACTCCGACGTTGAAAAAAAGGATAACACACAGGCCTTTTATGGTACGTTTACCGGAAGACTGATTTTATCTGTTATACGAACTTGTTTTCTTCCAGCCACACCTCTCATTCCAGTCCACTCTCGGCAGCTTCAGTTCAGTGAACATTCCTGTGAGTTCCATTGTCTCTTTGTCCACAATTCTATATATGTGGTCATCCCTTAAATAGTTTGGGCAACCATGATCCTTTCATGGTGCTTCATGTTCAGCATGATACTGACTGTTTAATGTTGTTAATACCACTCCTCCATCCATTCCATATGATGTCCATTTTGGTTTTGGCCCATCTCCATCCCATTATCACAGTCATATTGGTTTTGGTCATAAACATATGATGCTCTTGCTTTTCGAGTAACCCGGCTATATGGCGATGCCCGCCACCACTTTTCAGCTAAACTCTGCGGTCGCGATGTGCAACTTTGATGCACGTAAACGCAGAATGACTCGCAGTGCACGACTGAAGATATGCTCTAGAAAGTCCTGGGAAAGGATTATCTTGCTCTGATTTATAACTCGAAAAGTCGTGCCCAGCCTATTACATTGCGGGCTCTGATCACGGGAGCACACATTCCGAATTTATGTCTGGCTTTTGTTTTCCGTGTTTCCATCGCGCCGTCCCTGTAAAAATTTGATCTCGCCTTGCGCATGCCTGTCAGAAGTCGAGAGGTATGCAGTATTTATTTTTTTACTTATGGTGCTGTGTCGTCATAACACTTCTTCGGGAAATCCATCGGCTTTAAACACCAGCTGGCTAACAAATCCCACAGCACCTGTTTAACGAGCTCCAAGAAAAGCACAAACAAAAACGTTTGATATTGATACAACAAAAAGGATAGTAGAATTGAATGGATAAATTGATCATCGGAAGTCAGGCCCATGTGTTTTGTCAAGTCATTAGGTGAACAATTCGTGCAGGCATGCGAAAAAAGCCATTGGCAAACATCCGCTGATTCTTAGATCTCCGCTTATACTGCGCATCAGGGAAATCAGGATACAGATTATGTGGTTCCTCACTCTGGTTCCACTCCCGACAAATGTGCTTGATGCAGGCAGACAGCACATATATGCAGCAGAGTGACACAACTTACCATGATCTTGTCTTTGTTCAGACCTTCCTTTCAACGATTATAGAGGAATTAGAGAGATCCTGATTTAACGACTTCACTCTGAGCTGTGGTTCTGGAGCCCTGAACACGCCCTCTCATTTTTTTCTTCCATCCCTTTCTTGGAAGATTTGTTTAAAGTTCCTGAAGTCTTTTCATATAGTGTGACCGCTTCGGAAGTGTTCAACACCAAAGGAGTTCATTCGTTCATGAGTTGTGCGGTGGTTTGCGCTGGACGAATTCGCTGCATCCGTTACTATTCGGAACCGCAACTGTCCTGAGACATGGTTCGACAGTGTTAGGCATACTGAGCCCTGAGCGACAGCAATCTAACCCTATTGGACTTCCAGTTTTTTGGATTCTTACTTTTTTCGTCATCCGTCTCTCTAAGTAACCCATTTCCTTCATATTTTGTGTCGCTATTCCAACTTGAAACGGCCCAGGGCAGTATTGTAAGGTAATTTTATCACAATCCGTCGTAGCAAAGGACAGTATTATATACTTACGGCAGCACCCTCTGAGCAAATCACTAAAGCAAAGCATTCACCTGGTTCACAGCAAAATCCGAAATATGGAGACTTGTTCCAGATAAAGCCGGTCAGCGATTCACAGCACGATTTACTCAAAAATAGACCCCGCGTCCTAGATAGCGCCTCAAAACCCCAAATCAATGTGTGGCCTAATTTGATGCGAAAACCAAGAACGCACAAGATTGCTCTGGAAAATTCGTAGTACAATTCGGGAGCGAGAAACTACGTACGCGGCAGCCGCACGATAGACAGTCAGCCTTAACAAGTACCGAGCCAAAAGACCGTAAAAATTAGGACAAAAATCTGTATGAAGTGAGCGCTTGATAAAAAGGAATTAATAGAAAGAACTTGCCCCGTAGTTTAAGCAAATAGGATGGCCTATTCACACCTGAGCAATCCCAATGAACGCGTTTCTCAGTGTGGTAGCCAAGAAACAACGCAAGCAAGCCAAAAGTTTGCGTTGCAACAAGCTGGTGGAAAAATATATTGTGGAGCCCACGAAAACAAACTGAGTTACGTCACGGTAATTCGAGTAATACAAAATGCCCCCACCCAAAATAATGCGAACCAGGGAGCGTGGGGAAAAAAAAGGAAATTAAAGGGTTTGCGTAGAAAGTGAACAAAGACCTAACTCAATGCAGTTGCAGGGAATTTCGGCAAAAGTACTCCAATGCCGGAAAATAAGGAAAAATAAAGAACTGGGGAATTTTCAGTCAATCACGATTCGACACCACGCAATGTTTTGCTTTTAACCGGTGCTCTTCTACCGTGTGATGATAACCAATTAGACATCAGTACATGCGGGAAAGAAATTGCCTTCTAGGCAGCTCACTTAGTATGTGATAATGTTCTCCCCTTCCTGATTTTTGCCGGTACTTTCGCATTCGTTTACTAACGGTCATCAGTACGCCTCATGGTGAATAAATAGTAACGTCAAACGTTGTGTTAGCGGATCCCGCCAAGTACATTTGCCGTGGCAGTTGCAAGACCGCACAAACAGAATTCACTGAATTTTCCATTCGAGCAGCTCCGGTTTTCCAACTAACAGCGGAACCTGACTGGTACCTGGTCGATTATAAATCCTCCCCTAATAATTCACGTCTAAACCTATGCTCATCTGATTGCGCTTCCTATGTAATCCAAATTCTCATATATCCCCATACCATTTCTGATATCTGTTATTCACGGTGAATCTGCATCATCCATGTAACAATTTGATCTTGCGTTGCGCATGCCTCTCGCAAACCGAGAAATATACAATTCATACCGCCAATCCAAGGTCTGAATGCGTTTTTATTCATCTTTCACTAAGCTTTTATTTTATCCGTCACGCTGAGTGGAATAAAAGATCAAACATTTAGTTGATTCATCATGTTAAAGAACCGAACTCATCAACTTGCCGGATTCCTGTACGACTCCAAATGATTTCCATCCTTTTCTTGAAACGTCGGTGGTTGCCCATTCCAAATTTACAGGTTTGAAAGTTATAAAGGCTCCGTACGGAGTATTCCAAAAATGAGCAGCCAAATGAATGCGAATCCCAAAACGAAACGACAACGATCCATAAGCGTCTTTGGCACCAAAGTAAACAATCATCAAGCTGTGCAAAGACACAAACCTCAAAATTACAGCCGATATGGCAGTGTAACGAGAACCAAGGATCAAGGTAATTTGATCGTGAACGGCGGTCACATCAAGACCAACGGACTCAGCAAGTTAGCATCCCTCAAGAGCTATGACAACCGAACTGAGTGGCGTACAGTGTGTAGGTGGGCCGTGTAAACTTTCGAATGTGAGCTGTTATTTAATACGCCTGATTATCAAATAACCCGGACCAGCCTGAGGAAGTCACGTGGTCATTTTCCGATTCCGTGTGCCGCCGTTATTTGCTTCGCTGATGCTTTCCACGGAGTCTTTGTCACACATTTCATTTACATCCGCAGTGCATCAAAGCGTGGTTACTGCCTTATTCTTGTCGCAAGGCAGTTTTTACGCCGGTTTGCCATCAGCCGATACTTTAAGGCGCAGGTGAGGATGTCGTTCCTTGCCGTTTCAGCTCACAGATGGGGCAGCGCAAGGCTCCGCACTAGACGCTCATATTTTTGGTATGAGTCAGCGATTATAACAAATCTGTCCCGTCAATAATATG
Organism: Fasciolopsis buskii; assembly: GCA_008360955.1. Lineage (NCBI taxonomy): Eukaryota > Metazoa > Platyhelminthes > Trematoda > Plagiorchiida > Fasciolidae > Fasciolopsis > Fasciolopsis buskii. The sequence continues at coordinate 4,873 of LUCM01010024.1, forward strand.
CCAATATGCTAAAGGAGGCACCATCTGCGTTGCCTCACTCCGAGTTCTACTGCTCCACAGCCGGTCGGTGTGGCCAAACGTGATAAGGTCGTGGCGTTTGGACGTAAAGGTCGCGAGTTGGAATTATCTCATCGCCGGTCAACTTCCTCACTTTCCAGCCCTCTTTTGGCCACGGACCCCTTCCTGCAAATAGATGTACATTGTTGTTTTAATAATAAAGAAATTAAAAGATAAAAAGCCACCGATAAAGCCAAACGATGCACTAGAGACGGAGACTACCATGAGCACCATAAATGCATCACCACGACATTAATTGCAGCAGACTGCCGAATATGCCCCATGAACGGACCTTTCACTCTGTCCGCGGCAGGTGGCCAAAATGTGCCAGGATTTGTACCAGACAACATTGTTCACTCCTCTCATCACCACTAGTTTGTGGCGGGGTCGCATTTATGTTTTGAACCTGAGTTTGGCGGGTCGTTTCATTGCGTACTCCGGTTGGTTGTTAGCCCTATTCATATCTATTCCAAAAACTTCGTTTTTCCCCTTATGCAGTACAGGAGGCGGAACGTCCACGTTGGCCTCGCCATCTTGCCAACTTGACATCTTGCTATATAACACCAGCCCAAGGAAGAGCCAAATGGTATCCCTAGTGTTGTATCATTCCTTCTGTCTCAGAGCGTCTTTCGTAACTTCAAATGTCCAGCGGTTTGTTGGTTTTCCATTTGTTAAAGAAAAGCAAAATGCTAATGCCACCCTCAGAGCTCGGAGGAGCCCACCTCTTTGGCTTTTGAGTTGCCTCACAAATGGACCGCGCTTCCATAACATAAACAGATACTATTCTAACATACGACAGGTCACAAAAGGATTTGTCCAGCTGCATCGATGACTTCTGAAGTTTCTCCGCACTTGACTCTAGGAGCCGTTTCCTTTCCTCTTGAACCTAGAGCGAACCAGAGTGCATCTCCGCCTGAGTTATAATCTGTTAGCTGCAGATCAAGTAGAGGGGTCATTTGTCCTCTGCCCTCCTTCATTAGTGCCAAGGCGCTGCCGCAAGATTTTCATAGCCAGGCCTCGGGCATGCAAGAGGTCTAACTTTTTGCCCTTAGGCTGATGTCTTCGCCTATTGTTACCCGTGCCCTTATTCGTACATCATCGAAGGTCCTGGATTTCATCCTGTTGTTTGCAATTCCACCGCTGAACTCTCCAAGTAGTCCGGTTCCCTAAAACACCGCACTAACTGAAGAATTCTTTGTTCCCTACCTGGTGCTGCTGTAATTTTCTTCCTCGGCGCTATCACTCCTGTAACCAGACTGAATGCCATAGTGTGGATCGGGTGAATGGCTGGTCGCTGATGAAGATTTCATGAAGAAGTGCCTCATGATCTTAGTACTCTCTCCCTTGTGAGCTAAAGCACTTGCGGTGATTTATTTAAAGAGTTTAAAGCGGTGAATCGTCTACCAGGCATAAAATGTCGAAAATCGTCTACCCTTATACCGTACAGGTGCACAAAGACGCGCAGATTAATACCTAAGCACAAATCTACAAGGCTTTAAATGAGAGCTGGGCTCGTCAGCCATAGGGTAGTTTCACCGCGCAGGTGACTGCCGGAACATTGCCAGTTTTAATAGTGTGAATGGAAATTAGTCTACTCTGGATCCCACCTGGACGATGGTGTATCCAGGGCTGGAACGGTGAGACTTGGAGGTGAATACGGAACGTACCTGTTGGATCCGAAACTGGGCCTGACCGCTTGACCTTTGGAGATAAAAGAAAGTGACCACTGTTGGGAGTTACAAACACCAGCGGAAAATGAGCAAATCTGGACGCTAAAGTGGCTGGAATCTAAGCCTAACTGAACCGAATTGCTGCTCCACATCTCACATTTTTTATCTGGTCTTCACTTATTTAAACTCAACAGGGAAACCGCAGACATCATAAAACAATTATTCCACCTCGAACCTGTAAAAGGCTTTAAGAATTCGACTCCAATATTTCACTACCACTAGCCTCCTGTAAAGACCAAACCGAACTTCACGATCGCGTCCGGTGGTGACCAGCAAGGCTAAAGGATTACTGATCAGACTTCGGACGACAATAACACGCAAGTTAAGGGAGATGTTTTCACTATCGTACGAATTGATGGTGCATCCCCACCGCCAAAAATGTGCACTATCTTGGGCCTAACAAAATCCCAAGATTGCAGATCGCAAGGGAAAGCTTAGCAAGGATGGTAGGGCATGAGGAAAGAGTTATTAAGAAGAACTTCAAAATTAGATCTCTATTCGACGGAACTTCGACAAATCACAGGGGACTTCAAATACATCTTAATGGTTGTGAAGGGCCTAACAACCACACAGGCCAGCAATAATCTTGAGTTTGCACCCATGTTTGGCAAAGGAGACGCAGCGAGCGCCTATAACTGATTCGTTGTAGACTGAAAGTTAGAGCAAGCATTTTGCAAACCCGGCTGTTCCACCCCGGAACGGACCGAGCCGTGGTGTTATATTTTGCAGGTCAGAAGTATCCTTGAGGCGGAATTTTAACCGGTGATGCAGTACAATATTCCCGGCCCCGGGAACACAGATATGGTGGGTTTAACTCATTCCATATTAGCTTAGCATGTTTACGGACAACACTCAACTACGCATATATATATATATGACTATTATACTGCCCCCAAAGATTTGCTTATCAGAAAGCAAGGAAATTCAGGGATCTCGCATTGTTAGAGACAAGAAAAAGCATCGTTCTGCATCATAGGATACTTTTTTAAAAATCCATCACATCTGCGCATATAGTATGGCAAACCTTGGGAGCACTAGGTGCACCCCGGAACCTGACCCGCATCGTAGAATGCGTCCGAGATTGATTGCTAAAAACGCAGTCTGGGTTTGTTTCGTTTCAGAGCAAGACAAATACAGACTAAGATTCTCATTACCAGACGTCGCCAGAAATTGAAAGCATAGAGCATTTGGTTCATATCTTTACGGTACTATTTTCGGCTCCATTCTCTCACGGGGTTCTTCTTTTAGATTAGTTTAAACTATCTCATTCGACGTCATCACGATTGTTGCTATTCTCGTTGTAAACCTGACTAGTTTGTGTGAATTTTATTTGTCACTTTATACATGTATATACAATTGTTTGCCTTTGTATCCACCTATAGAAATGTGTTTCTTAACAATGTTTACATCTGTAACATGACCAGCAATGTTCTCTATGGATAACTGGTCATTCACACGCATTATTTCGTTGGAATAACAGCTAATCGTTATGTAATATAAGTGTTGCTCATGACTTCAGGCAGGCAGGTGTTAAGTGATATGCGGCTTTGTCAAGAGTAGGAGAAATTGGGAAAAGTGTAGAGAATTTTCCAAGCTTCGAGGCTCAATCTGAATGACCCGACCGGGTNAGTGTTGTATCTTCCTCTGCTCAGAGGTCTCGTACCTTCAGTCCAGCGGTGTGGTTTCCATTGTAAAGAAAAGGCAAAATGCTAATGCCACCCTCAGAGCTCGAGGAGCCCACCTCTTTGGCTTTTGGTTGCATGCACAAATGGACCGCGCTTCCTAACAATAAACAGATACATTAACAACGACAGGTCACAAAAGAATTCCAGTTGCATCGATGACTTCTGAAGTTCTCCGCACTTGACTCTAGGAGCCGTTTCCTTTCCTCTTGAACCTAGAGCGAACCAGAGTGCATCTCCGCCTGAGTTATAATCTGTTAGCCGCAGATCAAGTAGAGGGGTCATTTGTCCTCTGCCCTCCTTCATTAGTGCCAAGGCGCTGCCGCAAGATTTTTATAGCCAGGCCTCGGGCATGCAAGAGGTCTAACTTTTTGCCCTTAGGCAGATATCCTTGTGCACCGCAACCCGTGCATTCAAGAGATTCTTTTTGACATGATCACTTTCAATGAACAACTGCCTTGGCGTGGCTGCAACGTCTTCCTAATAAATCTGTTCCGTTCATTAGACACGTCTTCCTTGTCTCCCCACTCACGGTGTATTTGTCCGTGTGGACAAGAAGTATTTGAATCAGACGATCGGAGGCCATCTGACGGTCTTGTTATTTTTTGGATTCCTACCCTTTCTTTCGTTGTACCTGTTGCTAACAAGAAAATTTAGCCCTTTTGAAAATTTCTTTTCTCATTTAAATACTTCCAACTTTTCTGAAGACGTGATAGATATTTCTTCAACTACCTTGGCCAGGAGGCATTCGTCAGATGGTATAACTGCTTCCAACGGCTTGAGTAATTCACTTCAGTGCCACCACCCACTTGTAGGCCGTTGCTCTCTCTCTCAGAAGTAGTCGTTGGGTCTCAATGGTAACGTTGGAAGGCATTGGAACTACCAGTCTCTTGTTCATGACACTTTCGATTTCTAGAAGACGCGAGCCCAAGACTGCGTCGGGGATCGTCTGATCCCTCGTTGGTACTACCAGCAGCCTCCGGGGTGATAGGATCATGCACCTCCCGATAGCACATCGGTGGCTAGACCAGAAGGGACTGCAGAACTACTAGATTTTCCTTGCCAGCTTGCAGTCTTTGACGTTTTTTCGATCGAAGCGGATTACACTTTCAGCTCTGAGAAACCCGGCGAAGTTGGCGTCGTTATCTCAGCATGTCACTCTCTCTGCCCATTTTTCACCCACAAAAATTGTCAGGGCTGTGACAAAAGAGCCAGTATCCAGATTAATTGTGAAAGGCGCGAGATTTTAAGCAAGTGGAGAAACAGTCGTACGCCCTCTCCCGATTCTGGCCGTTGGGAATTGAGATAGAGGAAAGTACTGGTCTCCTACGGTAAGGTATTCCACCACTCCTTCTTCGTACGGCCCAATGGCAGCGGAGCCATCGGCTGATGAACAACGGAGGTGGCAATTCTGCGACATTGCACATCTGCTTATTAGTGGTTCTACAGAGTTGTTCTCCCCACCATCCAGAACTGTCATCGAATGGCTGCTTTGACTTCCGAAGTGTGTACATGACCCTCCATATTGTGGTATTAAGTTATTATCAGGTCTGTCATTGGATGACGATTGGGCCTGGTCACTTTATGCTTATAACCCGCGGGGTAACTGGCATGCGATAGTCGACCCTCGTTACTAATCACCGAACATAAATTCTGCAATTAATATTGTTGCCTCAGCTTCTCCCCCGAATTTCGGCACCCAACACCTCCCCTGTACCAAAATGATTACCAGGGTTCATTTCTTCAAGGGCCACGTTACCGAACTGCATCATGTTACCGTTTCCGGTAGTGCACAGCACGGATATAGGAGAGGAATCTAGTTAGTCACGCCACAGATCCCCGCAGTCTTGAACAGTGTGGGTATAATTACAAAAGTTTTCACAGACCTGGGAAAGAAAGGACAAGGCTAATTTCCGGCTTTACCTCTTAAACTTCTACCCCATCGGGGGGAGCAACAAACGTAAACCCGTGGGACGCGGATAATCATTAGTGCAGCAACTTTGGACCAGCTAACCAAATTCGTAATTGACTCTTACTCGAAATCCATCTGCATGCAATGCCGGCGATTATGTCTTCCGAATGAACATTTCTGCACTGCGACTATGTAGTGTATTAGTGAACAACGCTGGGTTGGTCGGCCAAGGAGGTAATAAAATCCAAAGAAGTATTTGCTAGGTAGCAAAGAACAATGACTGAGTCCGTCCCTCGCATACCTCTTTTCAGGAGGTATTGAGTAAAGCTCTATTTACCACCTCTCAAACCATGACCCAAGGGGCCTTCGTTGAGGGTTCAAGCAAAGATATAACTACAGATTTCATAAGTGTACTGCTCATTAACTTCCACGAGCAGGCTCACCATCAGACCGCTGTAGCTAAGAAAACCGCCACAATGATCATAAAAGCTTACCTTACTCAAGACTGCAGAATTACTACCTTCAAGTCCCATGCTAGGCCCCAACTCGAGTACTGCCCAATTATCCTCATGCATGTGCGTAAAGTCGATCGGATTGCAATCAAGAATGTGCAGCGTGCATTCTCTGGAGATCTCCTAGGTTTTCCATGCAGCCTAAAATACAGGGTCAAACGAGAGCTGCCTAGGCTTAAAAAGTTGTAGCTTTGTCGAGTCAACTTAAACCCTGCATTTCTCTTTAATCTTTGTCGACGCTGGTAGTACCCCATGTACGCTTTGTAGTAGATACTACTCGTTAAGAATAACCCTGACACGACTATCGATCAGGGCAAAATTCTTCACAGTTGCCCACTCTAGACTGTGGAAAAAACTGCCCAGTTCCCTGAGGTCGTGCCCAAATTCAGCCCGGTTCAAAGCCCAACTGACAAAGTTACTGAATGCCCCACCCTTTATGTACAAAAAGAGCTGCGTTACACCGCTCCTCGCTGTGAGTCCTCTTTTAGTTTTATTTAAGAGAACTAGGGTGTTTTTATGACAGGGTTATCA
>LUCM01010026.1:0-18203 GCA_008360955.1 Fasciolopsis buskii
AAATAAGATATTCGGAGAGCCGGCACTAGTATTAGATTCCTGACCTCCACATTACTCAACCGGTCACTCCATCCAATCCTATCTATACTACGTAGACATCGGTGGTCGAAAACCTCCAACCGACGAACATCTCTCACACGAATATTCCATGTCTCGCAACCGTATAGCAGAACTGAGCGCACTGTGGCACAGTACACACAACCCTTCAACTTCAGTGAAATATCAGGTCGACGCCACAAGTACTTCAGTCCAACGTAAGCTGCTCGAGCTTTCGATATACCCGTGTTTACCTCCACTGCCGAGCTACCATCGTTCGACACACAATTACAAATGTATGTGAAAGGGTCCACAGTCGTTAGTTTCTTTGTATCTGTGTCAAGTTTGGTGCTACTGTCGTCCAGTCCTGTAACAGCACTATGCAATTTGAAGGTGCAAATCACATCCCAAACCGAGGTAAAACCATCGAGAGTCTATTCAGTGCACTCTGTACATGGTCCACGGATTGTAATGGGCACACGACGTCGTCTGTATAATCTAGGTCACAGATTCTCACCATTTCCCAGTTCGATTCCTTCATCTTAAAAATCTCCTAAAGCATCTTCCATCGCAATGTCCATGACGAAGTTGAACAAGAATAGAGAGATGAGATACCTTTGTCGAACGCCGCTGGTCGTTTCGAATGAACTTAATGGTTCGCGGTACACCCTCACGCTACCATAGGTATGCGAGTATAATGCTCGCAACTGGTTCGCGAACTTCGTTGGCATATCAATCCGGTGGAGAGAAAGAATGCCACCGTAGAGCGGTAGTGCGTGTGGCGCCTTTCGAATAACTGGGGTAGAGTGAATATCTGGTCGGTGGATCCCGAATCTAACGGAATCTTGCCTGCTATTTGCGTATGTTACTCCTACAAACGTGTGACGTGTTTGCCTTTTGGTGGGCAAGTCGTTTAGAAAGTCGATCGACGTATCCTGGCAATCGCTGTATTTTCTTCTGCTTCTCGGGGCTAATCTTGATTTGAAGCCGCCATTCGAGACATACAGATTAGTGTAAACAGCCTGCTGAAGTCTTCAGTTCATGGTCTGATCTTCATTTTCTCAGCCATTCTTGCCCTGTACTTTATGCGGTGTACCTCAGCGGTGCATTTTGCGGCGCTTTGTAGCCTGGGGTGTTTTAAGCTTACCGAGAAACAGGATTCTTTTTCCTTTGCTGGCAGCCTAAGAGTAGTTGCTGAGATCTAATCTTTTCGTCGTTCTGATTTCCCTCCAGCTGCTTCCAGGCGGCTTCTTTTGTCACGAAAGCTTCGTCCATTGGTATAGTGGCGCTAGTGCCCAACTGTATTACGTTCGTATTAGACAGCACCTCTTTTTCTCCGTCATTTCCACAGCAGCAGCATCTAACGGACTTGATGGTAGCTTCCTATGACGTGTAGATAAACAGAACCTAAAGCGAGCACGCACCAGGACATGGCTCGTACCGTTAATGTTACAAGTAACTGCACACCCTAAACGCGCGACAATCTCCCACTTCGAGGATATGGTCGATTTGGTGTGATGTGCGACCGCCGTTCGAATGCCATGTTACTAGGTGATTTTTCAAATGTTGAAAGCGCGTGTTGTAAACAACCAACCTGTTTTCGTCTGTGAAATTCACTAGTCTAGATCCGTTCTCACAGCGCTAGTCTTGTCCAAACTGCCATAGGATATGGTGCATGGATTCGTCCGAAGGGCCAGTACGCGCATTCCAGTCTCGCAATAAACAGTAAATCTCATCTTGGAACACAATTAGTCCTATTTTGCACCGAATCAGAATACGTTAAAGTGAGTGGGTTATTTTGCGCATGCCTACAAAACGGCTGCCTCGTTCTGTGCCGTTCTTGGGGACAACTAATGGTCGGAGGATGGTTCGGAGTGGTCAGTCGATGACATGGATAAAAAGTACGAAATCTTTAACCAGTAGATTAGCTCGTGTATGTGCAGTTGAACTACCGTGTTGGGGTCCACGTAATCCCCCGAGGCGATGGTTGGAGACAATAGGCGATATGGCTCTGCCTCAGTCACTGGCGTCCTTGCATTCGAAAACCTTTCTTCTTCTATGTGGTTCTTCAGCTTACTATTTTGCTGTCGATCTTTCATCGTTCCCCGTTCTTTTGTCTAATGAGATGATACTCTGAGGTAGCGACCACAGCCAGACCATGTTGGTGCAAGGTTGATGGTTGTGCAAACTGAACTAAACTAAATTACAGTGAGTCGTAAAGGACATCCTTCACTGTGTTACCACTCACGCTGTTCGGAGCATAAACGGCTGTCACCAAGTTTTGGAGGGAACTCTTGAAACGTGCTCCAGCTTGTCTGGAGGGCATTGGCTCCCAGGTAATTAATGCGTTGTTGGCTTTCTTATGGCGATTGCGACTTAGTGGTCGCCAGAGTTCTCCGTTGATCCACTATGGTAGACCCGGTAGACTATCCGTCCCTGGAACCTTGATACATCGTGAGTCAGAATCAAGAAGGCGAACTTCTGACAAACAAGTAACACCTACCCGGTAGTCGTGTAGTATCCGTGTCATGATTTTATGACGTATCTGCTGCTTTATGCCTACTACTTTGATTATATTAAAGGGAAGATAAATTTTTTGAACATTAATAATAGTAGTTATTCTCATTCACTACACAACAAACGTACAACATTTTAGGAAGGATACGGTGGCCATTGCTAGAATTTCAGCCCCATTTCTTTAGTGTTTTCAGCTCTATTTAGCTACAAGGACTTTGGAGGATGTAATTTTGTGGTCTGTGCTACCCACTAAAAAAACTTAATATTAGTCTCTTCTGTGGTTTATTTTCCCGTTTCCGTATCAACATTTAGCCATAATTGCCGCCAATACATCTACTCAAAAAGGTCCACTGAAATCTGCCAACCCAACAGTCTCTACGACCGGGTCAACTACGTCCAAAAATACGAGTCCACCACCAGTCAGTAAACAGATCGAAGTTTTTATCGATGGAAAATCCGTTTTGTGTGACCCTGGGATTACAGTGCTTCAAGCTTGCGCACTTGGAGGTGTGGAGATTCCACGGTAGGGAATTTCCCACTGATTTTGTGATTTTCCCTTTTTGGCACCTTACTAACAGGTTTAATTTTTTGAACTGATAGATTTTGCTACCACGAGCGGTTATCCATTGCCGGTAACTGTCGGATGTGTCTGGTTGAAGTAGAAAAATCGCTAAAACCGATTGCAAGTTGTGCCATGCCGGTTATGCCTGGTATGCGTATCAAAACTGACTCACCCGTGACGCGAAAGGCTCGGGAGGGCGTAATGGAATTTCTCTTGGTGAATCATCCCCTGGATTGCCCCATTTGTGACCAGGGAGGAGAATGTGACTTGCAGGTTAGTTGTGTTTGAGTCTATCAGTCTAACGGGTTTTATGTTGAACTAGGCAAGGCTCCCATTTCCATTTCGATCCCATCCTTATTACTTACTCAAATTCATCGTTTCTTTTTGTTCTTGGGATACTGGCTTCTGCTCTTTAAGCAGTTGAAAAGAACTTAACACTACAACGTCGTTTAATGAGCTCACAACATTGATTCATCGAACATTTATTGTCGATTATTTAAGGCTAACCTTCGGAATGAGGATACAGTCCGAAATCTCTATTTTTTCAGCAATGATTTTTATTGTATGGGGGCATGAGGAAAGATTTCATTTCAAGCATGTCATCGGTTTCGCGGCTAATGCCGCTCATCAGATAGGAATACCCAGTACTTTGCTTTTCAGTCATCTCTATGTGCACGCAGAGTGTAAAGAAGGATACGCCAACAAGACAGTGAGAAAGGAAGCTAGTATGACTCGCTTATTAATCGGCGATAAAGGCGATAGACTCTCATGCGCCTGGATTGAATATGGAGACTAGAAATGGTTCCAATAAGGTAGAACTCGTAAAATCTTAGCATCTAAACCAAAAACCAGGAAAACAGTTTCATCTGAATCCTAAAGATCAGTATGATGCCTACCAAATACGTTTCTAAGTTTCACTGTTTTGTCGAAAATTGGGAAAAAGGCCAACTCTAAAATCGATGTGAAAAAGATGATACCCCTGTTTATTCTGATATTCATAGCTGTGATATTTCAAGTAAGTTTTCAGGGAAACCGATCGAATTCATACTAATTTTATTAAAACAATTGAGTGATTAAGCAAATGCAACATTATCCAACGGAAATTCAGTAAGCGAATACGTGAAGTCGTCTTCATGTAGCCGCAAATTACCTAATGGATCATACGCTCGAGTCAAACAAACGGGTATTTTTATGTTCGACCGCTTTCATGGAGTCTTCTTTGTATGGGTGCAAAGTAAAACACATCATCAGATATCTTTTTTATGACATGCTTCGCGGAATGCATCATGTTTGAGATATGTTTATGGTGGCTAAAATGGGATATCAACTAAGCTCCTAGCTTGCGGCCCATTATTGAGAAGATTCACCAGTTTTCGAAAAATAAGAGAAAGAAATTTATGCATGTTTTTTATGCTGTTGCTCACTGAGACGGAAAGTGTTCACATAACGCGCCACATGAGTTTCGACAAATCTGTACCGTATCTTTCGTGGACGATATCATGAGACTCCACTGTCTTTTCCACACGTCTACTTTCTACTGCCAAAAGGCGATTTGTATAAATCGAACAAATGCGCAACGCGACGTTAAATACTGGGTTTTGAAACGAAACTAAATACTCTGTTTTTTAGCTTAAAAGGGGCGAAAATTGATTTTCTAAAAATAAAGGACCCCTCTTACCTAGTTCTATATGTCTACTTCTTAAAATCGTATTCAGTCACCGTCTTGCTCGAGGAGGACTTCGTCAGATCTCGACATAGTTCTTACAAGACCTGTATACGCTCCTTTATCGATGTCTGTCCATCTTGTCTTAAAGGTGTTTTCTAATTGTCTCTGACTGGTGAGCCATAAAATTCTTGTACAGTTGGGGAGAAAGTTTGCCCTCACTCGGCCACTGTTGCCACAAATGGAGTGTAGCTTAGATTTAGTCGTCTGGGCCTTAGTTAAGTGCCTCATACAGGTGGACGGGTTGACCGAAATTATTTCGGCTACGGTATCAAAAGGAAAAATCAATTGTCAACTAAAGAACTAAAGACAGGAGCTCAGCGGTGGTTTGGATAGCCTTTTCAACTAAAGATCAAAGTTAGCTACTTGTACTTAAAAGCGTTGCACATGTTCGTACGTTGGGGGATGGAGTTTCGTTTCCACTGCTGACCAGTAGATTGCAGATGGCGCATTAGCTACCAGTTATCCCACCGTATCCGAAAACGCCGTACAATAGTAAGTGCGTTTTTATTCTATTTTAGATCCAGTTGTCTGTCAGTTCATCTTAGATTTTGCCATCGACTCGTTATCTTTTTCCATCTCTCTTTTTTCTAGGATCAGTCGATGAATTTCGGATCCGACCGTTCACGCTTCGTTGATAATCGCTTCACAGGAAAACGGCAAGTGTTCTTGTCAGGTTTTTCGTACTGTAATTTTAGCTTTATCCCTTAGCTTTGACTTGAGACCATGCAGACTACAACTGGCGCCACAGTTCTTAGTTTTCTTTACGGCTGCAGGGCTTGGTGAGGATGTATTCAACCATTGATATCTCTGAAGCATTGCTTGTGCCTGGTAGGAATATCGAGTGAGCAGTGACAAAGTGCGTCAACATGTACTTGGTGCCGACTGCCGTCCTGATTAAAATAATCGCTCTACGTCGCCTTCGGTGGCTTGGACACGCAATGCGTATGCTTGTCCATCGTCTACCCTTTCGTGATCTTTCTGTGCGTGCTGGACAAGGCTGGCTGGGGCGACGTGGCGGTCAGGCTGACTTAATACAGGGGTATAAAGAAGATAACTTCGTTTTTGGCCTCGGTTGATGCGTCCCGCCTAAGAGATGGGGTTTGTTGGTTGAAGGCGCTGAGAGGCTTGGCTTAGAACCGCAGGTAGCGGCATGAATGCCTTATGAACTGTGTGTAGAACCCGTGCGCCGTAAAAAACACGGAACACGGGACAAAAATTCACAATCTATCTGATGAAAATTGAAAAAAAAATTTATCTCGCTCTTTAGTATTTCCCTCTTATATAACTTTTATATATAGTTCTATTTACCTGTTGCGTTGGAACCCTTCCTGTTTTCAATCCGGTGGTATACGATTAAGAATATCTGCAGCTCAGGTTGCATATTGAAGGAAATATCTCATGGCGCAAGTTGAGACGTGATGTGTTTTTGTGACATTTCGATCCAGACTAGGAATCGTTATCAAATACAAGTTAATCAGTGTTTGATAACAAGTCCTAGTCTGGATCGGAATGTAACAACAGACATGCCATAACTTACCGTACGCCCTCAGATTTTTCCTCATAAATATAAATATATATATATATATCAGGAAATTAGCCCACTGATGATTTACCGGCCGGGATTTTGCAATTCTGCGATGTTGGTCATATCCAGAAATATGCGCCGATGAAAGCAAGCCGAAATTCGGCCGGTAGATTGCATTCGAAAAGTCAACGATTCCGCTACAGTTTGCACGACATCTGTACCTACAAAGAGCGTGGGAACTGTATGTGTTTACATCAGGTATGGAGGCTGACATGTGGTGCCTTCCTTACAGGCGGTGTACTAGCATGCATGCATTGATATACATACATATCTACATATGTATATTCTGGGGCATTCTGCCCTCGTTCCTAAGGTTGGCTCAGCCCAACTGACAATGAATTATCAACGAATCACAGTTGTGGTTCTTCTGGGGACTGTTCGACGAAGAGCTTCCATGCACACTCCTGATGCTACGGACTCGATTCTGGTGAGACATACATATATGTATATATTGCGCGAATCTGAGTACAGATCATGTGTCACAGGAACCACGGCAAAGAATGAAAACAGTGAGCCGTAAAGGAGAAAGAAAATGGAATGATGTGTATAGCTTACCACGTATGATAGTTTCTCCATTCTGCACATTCACGTCATCGGTTATCTATCGGGATTCAAGATTTTTATGTGTGCTACGTGGAATCCGGTTGCCCAAACCGAAGTAGAGAGTTCTCTTAGGAATCCTGCCTCCACCCGTTGACCGAGAGTTCTAACCCACAAGATAGCAAGACAATGTTTGGGTCATGTGACCCACTGGGAACCGGTGACTGAATATTATGGGTGTTCAGCGCACCTCTGTCACAAATGCCGATAAGCATAATATGGCCAAACGCTAACTTATTTAGTCCAATGTCTGCAGCTGCAAATCCTTGGGAGGTGCCACTTGATCCCCCAGCGGAATTGGAAGTAGAATCGAATATTCGTTTTCTGAAGAAGGGGGAACCAGCCCTTTCTGACGAACTTCCCTCAATTCTGGTGAAATCAATTGCCTCCATGCTTCATGATATTTGGAACGAGGAGCGTATTCCTTTATTGTGGGGTGAGTCACTGATTGTACCCATCTTCAAGAAGGGAACACGGAGTGACTGCAGCAGTCATCGTGGGATTAGTTTAATTCCGATAGGTACCAAGGTGTTAGCTTCGATAATCCTGCGTCGTTTGACACCGGTTCGCGAGAGTAATATCCGCGAACAACAGGCCGGATTTCGTCCAGGTCGAGGTTGCATCGACCAAATATTCACAATCCGGCAGGTACTCGAAACGCGCCACACGCACCGCCGCCCCACGATCGTAGTCGTCCCGGACTTTAAAGGTACTTTCTACTCCGTGGATCGGCCAGCACTACTTAGTGCTCGCTACCGGAATGGTATGCCAGCGAAGTTCGTAAACCTGTTGCAAGCATTATACTCGCGTGAGGGTATATGGCGAACTATCAAGTTTATTCGAAACGACTAGCGGTGTTCGACAAAAGTGTCCCTTCTTTCCACTCCTGTTCAACTCCGTCATAGACGATTTGATGGAACACGCTTTAGGAATTCTCCAAAATGTAGCAATCGAAATGAAAGATAGGGCACGAGAACCTTGGTTTGTAGCTTGGTTTAGGATGTGCTTTGCACCTTCAAATTGCAAAGAGCTGTTACAGGACTGAACGACCGCATTGCCGAACTTGGTGTTGAGTGGAGATGAGCTAACGATTGTGGACTGTTTCACCTACCTGGGTAGCTGCGTGTCGAACGATGGTAGCTCGGCAGTGGAGGTAAACACGGGTATATCGAAAGCTCGAGCAGCTTACGTTGGACTGAAGTACTTGTGGCGTCGACCTGATATTTCACTGAAGTTGAAGGGTTGTGTGTACTGTGCCACAGTGCGCTCAGTTCTGTTGTACGGTTGCGAGACATGGAATATTCGTGTGAGAGATGTTCGTCGGTTGGAGGTTTTCGACCGCCGATGTCTACGTAGTATAGCTAGGATTGGATGGAGTGACCGGTTGAGTAATGTGGAGGTCAGGAATCTAGTACTAGGTGCCGGCTCTCAGAATACCTTGTTTCCGTGTATGAAACTTAGTAGACTGTGTTGGTTGGGTCAAGTGTTGCGTATGACGAGCACTCGCCTACCATATCGTGCCATATTTTGGGTTCCTCTCAGGGCATGGAAGAAGCCATGTGGAAGTCAGTAGATGACGGGGCAACGTGGGATGAGAAAATGTACAGCGATCTTAGGTAAAGTAGGTGTCCCACGCCATCGTGGTTGGGGTCCGAAAGACTTGTCGACTTGCTGGCTGGAGACACCGAAGGACATGGCAAAGAATCGTGAACAGTGGCGATCGTGTTGCCATTTTCTATCAAATCAGAATGATTGAAAGGGTGCGTTTGTATAGTTAGACTGTGTTCCGTGTGTTGGTTGCAGCAGCATCTTATCTTTCCCCCCTGTGTAAGTTCTCTCCCCGTTCCCCTTGGATATTCACTGTTTATAGAAACTTGTAACTGGGGCAAAGGCAGCGGTCAGTGAGGCTTGCCTTGTTGTTTGACGCCGAACGATGATGATTATGTTGATGATTCCACGTTGTCACGGCATCCGTTAACCTCCACTTCGTGGGACGAATACCAAGTAGGGCAAAATAAAGCAGACGAGTGTTCGTCATACGCAACACTTGACCCAACCAACACAGTCTACTAAGTTTCATACACGGAAACAAGGTATTCTGAGAGCCGGCACCTAGAACTAGATTCCTGACCTCCACATTACTCAACCGGTCACTCCATCCAATCCTATCTATACTACGTAGACATCGGTGGTCGAAAACCACTTTTGATGTTAACTTCGGATGGGAGATTATCAATAGCACGAAGTCGGTTTAGGCTGTTCGCACGCAAGGACTTGTAAAGACAAGTTAATTGCCTCTCCAACGTTTATTAAGCGACTACACCGCAAAACTACATGGTGAATCGATTCAAACACTGGCGGAAAAAAGGAGGAGCTCGTTGGTCTACGATAGATGTATGTGTCTTACAGTCTGCGGTATAGTAAGGATATGGTCAATATAAACCCACCGGGGTCTGTAACTAGCTGGATTCTCACGTGTGAACCTTTCACAAGCACCCGATCGTTAGCAGAGAACATTTTGTATGAACATTTCGAGTGCATTTTTTATGCGGTTAACTTTTCAGTAGCGTTTGCCTTTACTTAAAATCAGGGTGATCACCGGCTCGAAGTAGTCGTTCAAGTGTGGATGCCATATGGCATTTCAATAGAAACTGGACAAAAATCATTAAAAATGGTATGTATACAGCGAGAAACTAAAAATTAAAGGCGTATTTCTACTTTGCGACTTAATTTCTCGTTTCCTTTCATTTCTAGAGCTGTGGAAGACAAAGATCTTGGACCACTCATAAAGACTATCATGACTCGTTGCATCCAGTGTACTCGATGTGTTCGGCAAGTTTAATTTGCTACCATTTTGATCTCTGTCGTAACCGGAGTTTAACTGTGGCACGAGAAACGATGTAGGTACCTCTGAGAAGCCAGCGATTTAAAAGCGCCATCAGAGGACATTTCGTTAGATTTAACTGTTTCGGTTTGTCGTGAACTCGTTCCCCTTCCTGTCCGAGGCACATTGGATGCGTGTCTGCAGCTGATCCGTGGAAGCTGTTGGACGACTTGGCTTTAGTATAGCTTCACGGTTTTCGATGATAATTCGATTGATAGTGATTCAACATGACATCATTCCACAAACAATCGATAGTATTTTATTGTAAATAATATATTGTTAATAACAGCGTTGTTGGTAGATGTAATTCGCTAACGTTTCGACTGCTGTGGGTAGTGTTTCTCAAGGTAAGTTTTAGAATCAAATAACTGAGGGGACGTTTATATGTATATGAACTTTCCCCCAAACAAGAGTACTTTTTTTTACCGTTTTCATGTTGTTTTATGGGAATTGTAAAGCACCGTGCTTATTAACTTTACTGGAACTGGGGTTGGCTTCAGGTGCATCAGGGAGCACGGAACCCCGTAAATTTTTGATATCCAATAAAGGCGTAGTCAAAGACGTTGGTAATCCGTTGACTTTTTATTTACCGCATTAACCCTTTTCAGTTCCAACAGATGAAAGGAAGCAAGCAGACAAACAGACAAACGAACAAATAACATATCGTGGATCTACTCAACTACATTCATTCGTTACAGCCACCATGTTTGCTTTATGTACCCGCAGTCTTGAACCTAGTCATTACTAGGCTCCGCACACTCAGCTGTGATTCATTTTCATCGATTAGCTATTGATCAGTTCATCTTTTGCAGTTATATCTGAAACATCTTCATTTTACCTCGGAACAAACTGAAATGGTACCGAAGTCGACGCTTTTGAACGATCACCAAGTTTCACACTGAACTGCATATCAAGAAACCGCACTGGTAATGGGTCAGTATAATTCCTCTCGCTGAATGGTGGCGTAGTCGTTTGCGTTACAATATTTCGGATGATTGCCTTCCATCATCACAGTTATTCTATCTTATCAAAAGTAATATGTTCATTCATTTTCGCCCTCATTGTTCAAGGTTTGCAAACGAAGTGGCTGGGATACCGGATTTGGGTACGACCGGTCGGGGCAATAATCTTCAAATTGGGACCTATGTCGATAAGCCTTTTTTCAGCGAATTGTCGGGAAATATAATTGATTTGTGTCCGGTTGGCGCCTTGACTTCCAAACCGTATGCGTTCACCGCACGACCTTGGGAAACAAGACGTATCGAATCCATCGATGTAATGGATGCCATCGGAACCAACATCGTTATTTCGATGCGAACCAACGAAGTGTTACGAGTCATTCCTCGTCTGAACGAGGTGTGTAAGTGTTTGATTTGCACGCCGCAGCAGAAGCTTCCAAAATGGTTTCTGATCACATAACAATAACTCCGCTGTCATCCGGCTCGTTATCATTCCTGACCTATTGCAACCTTATAAATTTCAAGTTCACAGTTGGCGAGTTCCCCCATTAAATGTTTGAAATTCATGAAGTAAAAGCAACCTTACGCATTCCATTGTATTCATGTCATGAGCGTACAAGTATTACTGTGGATTTTCGTAATCCCGTAGATTTATGGAATTGGACAATTTTAGCGCAGTTTTGGGTAACCTTTGCCTTCATTGATCGTCTCTGCGAAGCGCTGAAGAAATTTAATCATATATACCAGTGCGATTAAACAAGCAGATTTTTGGGTGCTCGGTTTCAATCAAGTAAACACGTTTGATGGATTACCGATAGACACAATTGCAATCATTGCAATGGTGCCCCGTTACATACGTATTCAGTCCGAGTTACTCTTGTGGCACAACAGATGGGGTAAGTTCTATTTTTCGTCGACTTACATTCCCTATTTAGACCTCAAACTATTTCTAATTGAGATCCATTTACACTACCAACGTTTATTTTGTCTGAAGTGGTTCTGGCTCGAGGATGCTAGAACATTCTTCACTTACGGAGTTTAGCCTGGCGGATTTGGCAACTGTAAAGCTGGTCCGAATGTGAAAAGTCTCCAAAGTCTCCAAGATTCGAATCCACGCATTTGTGCCGTGTGCGCCCCATCGTATGAGTTATGGGGTCGGTCCGAAGGATGTTTGGACTTTTCGCTTAAGGACATGATTACTCGCCCGAATGACGTAATCTTGTGGCATCCTTCACAGCAAACTTTCCGTCACTACTCTGCCGGAGCAGAACTTCCTTAAGAATCATGAAACGTTCACCAGTTATAATTCACAAGCATGGCTTGTTTGTTACAAATCTTGCCGAGGTCGGTGATTTTCCACTTTTGTATCAGTTTTACAGTCTCCAGTTCATTGTTTGAACCCATCTGAAGAGATATTCCAGTAGATCAGTTCATGGCCGTTTTTCATGGCTTGAAATGATGGCCAAACCAGACCAAGAGGCGGGGTTGACAGTCAGCCAACAAGGGCAAAGCATTGTGTCAAGACAAATTTGCCTAGATCTATAAATCGTTTGTTACAAACCAGCCGCTGAAGAATTCAAGTACTTATGACGATTTCTTCGTGGGAGTGATTTATTCTGGAACCTGATTAATGGCAAAGATGGTGGGACAGCATAACCTGCTCTTCTGATCTGGGAAGTTTGCGGATATTTACACATACTTGCTAAGCCTAATTTACTGCTTGGTCACCGAGTACCATCCAAGGTTTTATCGCCAAAGGCGTACAATTGCAACGAACTTCCTTTGTGCTCAGAACGAAATATCTCATCTTTTTACGACCGCCTTTTAACACTTATTGTTTCACTGCTTGAAAACAACTTATCATTATGGGTGATTTCACTCATACTTCGACCCACACTGCCTTTGATGTAACCAGTTGTTGTTTCCTTAACTCGAAGAAACTGTTTTAGAGTTATTAGTAATCACCCTGAAATTATGCGCCTGCATCTCAATAATCGATGATTGTCCACTTCTTTTAAGGTCTAATATGTACTGTGCCCAATTTTCAGTGTTTGAAACAAACAAACCAGATTCAAGTTTGCCTTCGTAGTTTCTCATGCGAGAACACCTTCTTCCACGTTCTTTTTCACGCATCTTGTTTCTTTCGTGAAACTGAACTTCACGATACTGGTAAACTACTCATAGAGGTGCCCAAGGCAATTTTTGATAGTTTCTGTCCCTTTGAAATCCTTTTCTCCTGTATTGGCCGTATCTCTTCTCAGTCACTGCATTCTTTAAGGAGAACTTCTGCAAACCCCGTGGAAGTTCATTGGTTAGATACATCACCCTAATAAATACAGAAACTACCGACGTAGTTGCATATTCAGCGTTTAACCATTGAATTATTTGTCTTGCAATTGCGTCCAAGTTATTATTATTTGTTTTATTGTTCTGTCATTACTTTTATTCAGGAAGTTAATGAAGAATGGCTGTCTGACAAAGGCCGTTTTTCATATGACGGCCTCCATCGACAACGTCTTGTGGAACCTATGCTTCGCGAGCCTGATGGAGCCCTTAATTATGCCACTTGGGAAGATGTATTGGTGACCATTGGCGAACGTTTTCTTTCCTTGGATGAAAGTCCTGACCAGGTTGCGGCTGTGGTGGGGCCTTTCGTGGATGCTGAAACAATGATAACCCTAAAGGATTTGGCTAATCGCTTTAACTCGGAACTTCTTTTCACCGAAGAGTCGTTTCCTGTCAGAGAGTAAGTGAATTCATTTTCCACAAATTTGGTGGTTTTTACTTTCCTGACTGCTGATTTTCTCTGGACTAAGTGATGGTCAAGTTATTGAAAGGTTCACTAATTGACCTTCAAGGGGAAGCAGTTTATTCCTTCCTTCCAGGTCAAACAGTGGATGTAAATATCAGTCATCCTTTTAGACCAAGGTTATTCGAAGGGTAAGTTTCCTAAGATAGCATAAGGTTCATGGAATAGAGGGTGGTCCCGTCCTTCATAAAAAATAATGATAACTTCGGGATTGGCAATTCTTCCCCAGTCGGTTCCGGTAAGAGAAATAGTTCCGAAGGTTTGATGTGAATTGTTGGTTGTACCGATTTCCGCGGAAATTGGTGGTTCCCTTGTGAAAACTACAAAACAGTTGGTTTGGCGAGTGTCACTTTTACACTGTTTTCATGCACTTTTGAATTAAGATAGCGGTTCGCTGTTGCCCGACTCATTACGGTTTGATTCGTTGATATCTTATGTAATTCTGTGCCACTCCAAATATCATGATCTAGTTTGCAGATTCTTTCATGATACAGTGAGCTTTAGAGATGACAGATACCGCCAATTGTGACGCATTTGGAAATTTCATGTTGATATTTTTGGGGCCCTAGCGCTTACGAGATATAAAGAAGCATCGACAAATATCATGAATTTATTTACAGCCTTCCTCGACTATATCTACTTGTAGACTATAATTAGGCTAGTTAAGCATGAATGACTTTGGTTTTCCTAGTAGACGCGTCTAAACATGTCAGATGAAGTCCCACCGGGGCATGAAAATTTCATGAATGTTTTTGGTAGGGTCTTAGGATTTATCCTGGTTAGTATTCATTCATGATAACTAACGTTCTTATCCAACCAAAACATTTACTTTATCGAGTATTCTATCCATGATTACGCGTGCGTCTATAGGCTGGAGATAATTATTTGTTATTTGGGATATTTCGCGTCATCAGGGAAGATCTGGATTTATATCATATCTGACTTTACGTCAACATGATCTAAACGTGTTGTGTTAATCGCCTGCATTGTTATCGTGGCAGTGAAGCAGTAAGCGAGAACAAAAAATCTTTTGGCACCATAATATAGAGGGCAATGAACTGATAAAAATCCTTGGTCAATTTAAAATTTTGTTCTAAGGCTTTTCCCGCGTCTTGAACCAAATGAGAATGACATTTATGCGCATAACCTGAATACACAAGAACGTGTTGCGTTAATTGTTTTGTTGTCTAGGGTTTGCATTGACACGGAGGGTGGGCCAGGGGAATTGAAGCGTAAATGCAAATTGTTTTTGAGAGCACAGTGGAGGATTGTGAGAAGGGATCGCGACAGCTTCCGCAGTGCTTAAGGGGCGACACTTTGCCAACCTGGATTGTTGACCTCTGAGTCGAGTTGAACTTATCCAACGGTGGGTTAGTAACTAACTGTTGAATAAGTTCAACTCGGCTCACGCAAATGTAAAATTCACAACAGAGATGGAGTTGAACAATGGAATAGCATTCTTAGATGTACAACTAAGTCGTCAAGAAGACGGTTCAATTCGGCGATCAGTACACAGATAAGCCACGTGGAATGGGCAATACATCAACTTTCACAACTTTGTTCCACTTAATGTGAAGATGAACCTAATTAGCTCTCATTGCTAGAGCAAAAAGAATATGCACAGAAGATACTCTTGAAGCTGAACTGCAGACGGTTAAAAGAGTATTCACTGAAAATGGTTTCCCAATTAGATTAATCGATAAAATATTGGAGACAGAAAAGGAACTTCCTAGGAGGGCGACGGTGGAGAGAAAGCCAGTATACATATCTCTGCCATTCAGAGGGGACATGCTATCAGCGATAGCACTGCGAAGACTGACTCGCGCTATCAATAAGACATTTTACGCAGCCACACTTCGAATCTTGTTCATTACGGTGTCATTACGGTTGAAAGACGAAGTTCCTGATTCCGCAGCTTCGTTTTGGATCTATTCATTCATTCCTGTGGGGCAACGTACATCGGCCGCAAAACCAAGCGCTTGTCGGAACGCATTCGTAAACACCATCCTGTATGGTTGGGCACTGGAACAATTAAGTCACTTAGCGCAGTCGTTTCACATCTAACAGACTAACCACACCGTAAATGTAACACGAGCTTTCCGGATCCTGTATAAAGTCAGAGGTCAACAATCTAGGTTGGCAAAGTGTCGCCTCTTGAGCCCTGCGGAAGCTGTCGCAATCCGTTTTTACAATCCTCCACTGTGCTCTCAAAAACAATTTGTAGTTGCGCTTCAATTCCCCTGGCCCACCCTCCGTGTCAATGCAAACCCTAGACAACAAAACAATTAACGCAACACGTTCTTGTGTATTCAGGTTATGTATGAAACACCACTAACCCCTTCCCCACCCATTTTTTATCCGACGAATCCCATCCTTCCTAAAACGAATTTTTTCCAGATATATAGTGATGTGATGGCATGCGTACGAGTCACTGAAAATGAGCTTGTTCGCCAAATTGTTTTCTAAATGTGCTCAGCGAGAATTTTTAAGGAATAACCTCTACTAAGATCATGTCATGTCTTTTATGGAGGAAATCAATTACACCCGGAAGGGATCAAAGAATTATTTGTATTCCTGTTAAAGTTCACGTTATTTTCTTTAATCCTGAAGCAGATTATTACCAATGTTTCACGCACCATTGTCCAGATAAAGTTGATTACTATTCAGCTGCTTCAGGTGTCAGCGGATATGAAGTATAGATTGATTGCGCAACTGAGGAAAATCCTGGGCGCCTTAATCTGGCGACCCTTCGATCTCGTTGATGGATGCATGGCGTATAGTAACCTGCAGATCACTTGAAAAAGAGATTTCTGGAAGAGAAATCTTCGAATAAGATGTCCTACTCCCTTACTCCGTTCAAATTGGTCCCACAAAATTGAAATAAGAGAAGCCTTACAAATCGATCAAGCGAGTATGCACTTAAGGTTTGCGAGGTCTTGTTTTTGTGGATACAAAAATACCTACTTCATTCTAAGAAAACAAACAACGGAAAGAAAAGAAAAAGTTTCCGAGAGAACCTCTAATAAAATTTAGTAAACAGATTATCCTGATTGGAGTGTTTTTTTAATCTGATGTGAATCGGGCAGAAACACCGTTTGGTCTAGGCTATGCTTCATACAAAACGTCGCCGCCTGAATCGTGATGCTAATCAATCGCTATCATCGTTCAGCTGTGAGGTGAAAACCAAAACCAAAGCATATCACTCCAAGGTTAGTAGCTGGAAAAAAGAACTGAACTGATTAAATAATAAGAGTTGAATAGTTTTCTAACATGCATGTGAATTGTAGCTGCGGGAGGAACCAAAAGCGTACAGTTTTTGCTGAAACTCATGTAACAATCGTCATGGTTAAGGCGTTCATGCTGCTTTGCCATCTGATTGACTGACCATCTTTTCTGGTCTCTCACTCCTAACCGTCTCAGCGAGACTGCACCTTGACGTGGTGTGACGGCTTGTGTGCCTCCATGATCCAAATAGCTATATAGGATGGCTTATCTCAAGCCGAAGATCCAGTAATGCCTGTAAGGAAGGTCAATGGTTAGAGGCCTGACGAAGTAGTCTCCTAATCCTCCCAGTCATGGCTTGATCTGAGTTGGCAGCTCAGTTAAAAAAAACGAGTGGAGGAATAATTGCTCCAAGTAGGTGGGCTTCCAGTCAGCTATGCCCCGCTGCCTTGCGGTCAGGTTCTTGTTAGAACCCAAGGCCATGGTTGAGAACCCTAATCGTTTTTCGGCTTGACTGCTGGACCCCCTAGCAGTACCCGACCCCATGAGTTACACGCCTACAAAGAGTTCTATACTGCATCGGTCGTCGCACAGGATAATCAAAACCGCACTTCCCATTGCATCGAGCGCATGTGGGGTGAGTAGTAATAAGTATGCTACTGCTCAGAGTTCCCTCTTTTTTATTCAACCTGTCTCTTGTCTCCAACCCAATCTATTTGCCCCTTCCGCCTAGCCATAATGTCCCCCCTGATCACACGCCCGATACTCGCAACGGTTCATTGGTAAATAGTGTAGTAAGCGGTTTTCAGTCTGGCAGCTCACATTTTTTCAAACCTTCTCAGCCTCTGAACCTCGGTTACCTCAGTGTGCGCACTCGCACAGAGGCTGGCCAACAGGAGTGTTTAGCTCTGACTTTCAACTGATGTCTGTTGCGTGGAGGAAACACGAATTCAGGATTCGAGTAGAGTAATTCAACCAACTGCGTCAGCTGTCTCGTCAAAGTACTTTCTGCACACTTCGGGAGACGAAACAACTCAAGCTTTGGGTCCACGCGGCTTAGGAGTAGTGTTGAATGCGAAGGCTAAGGTGACCCTTTTATACTAGGTCTCGATTAACAGTCGTTTGTGCGCCTTGAGACTGCAGGGACCCGTCGGCGTCCGGAGAGATAGTAGTGTTAAGCGCAATTTATGTTATCTGAACATGCGTTCCAACAGACTGCAACAGTGACATGGAAAAAGACGAGTTTTATGATGACCCCATCACCCTTGTTCAGAAGAACAAAGGCTCTGAGATTGTAGTGGTG
>LUCM01010027.1:21722-37649 GCA_008360955.1 Fasciolopsis buskii
GCATACTTACCACTATCCACCCCACCTGCGCTCGATGCAATGGGCAGCGCGGTCCTGATTATCCTGCACGAGGGCCGATAGAGTATGGAATTATTTGTAGGCGTGTAACTGGTGCAGATTGATGGCCGGGTGCTGCTTGGGAGTCCAGCCGCTAAGCAGAATATCCCTCTTTCCGTTGGATATTCACTCTTTTTATGTAATTGTATAACTCTGGGGGAAAGGCAGCGTTCATTTAGGCTTGTCTTGCTGTTTAACGCTGAACGATGTTGATGAGACGAGTGTTTGCCTTACGCACGACGTGACTCAGCAAGCGTAATCTACGAAGTTTCATACGCTGGATCGAGGTATTCTCAGAATTGGCCCCTACTACTAAATTCCTGACCTCTGTGTTACTCACCCAGTCACTCCATCCAATCCTAACCGTACTACGTGGACATCGGTGGTCTATATTATTCACGTGGGACCATATTTTTCGGTTTGCGTTCCCAGTTCGTGTCTGGGCGGGAGGGGACTCAGGGCCCGTCGCCTACCGGGGACGCCACTGCATGGTTGGAGCAGCCTGTAGGGACAAAATCCACGGAGGTGCTTGGGGACACCATACGAAGTTATCTCCCCAGCACCGCCCAGCTTTTGGTTGAGTTGGCACCTCTGACTCATGCATAACGAAGGGCTAACAATGTGTTCAGTTGTTCGGATCCGATGACCGACCAAGTGGTTTATACGCGTTTTGGTGGTTGTCTACCAAGCCGCGATAGATATCAAGTGCTTTCTGTGGACAGCCGTCCGTCCGAATACGAACACGAGGTTATCGACAAAGTTCTGGCCGTTTTCAATCACTTCCCAAATTTACTTAACCAGCTTTCATGTTTGTTCTGTCCAGATGAAGAACTCACCTATAGACCCTTGCTTCTTCATATGGTGGGGTTTCTCAGGGTAGTTATTGTTTTACTTCTTATTTGTGTTAGGATTAACTGTGACTTACTTAGTGACAGTAATACTTTAAGACGTTTCCGGCTATGTTGTGCATACCGATAGTTCGGGGTTCCCTGTGCTCTTTTAACATACAACTGTTATTTCTCTGTAAATGCTTTATAAAAATGGGGGCTAGCTCGTACAGTCATTAATGCCGTTCTCGCCCTGCCAGATCCGGTAATCAGGTGTCTGTGTAATTGGTGATGGTAAGTTAATCAAGCTTCATTAGTCAGATTTTATGGCGTTCTGATGTGTACCGCTCATCAGTAACCAAACTTGTATCTTTACCACCGCTGCCAGTGATACTAATATCCTACTATGGCCCAGGTCAACTCCTTTTACAGGTCCATGCTAGCTTCAAACGACTGCTACTGGGTCTCACAGGTCAGTCCGAGGCCTAGATATTTTGAGTACTTCTATAAAATGCTTATCCACATTCTGAGATACCTACGAAAGCGATGTCAAGCGCGGCTTAAGTGAATGCACAGTGTGGCCTTTGGTACTTCTCTCTATCTCGTCGTTGTTTGACGTGTCTGAACCCATTGGTTTCACTGTAAATGGGATTTTCACGTGGAACTAATCGGGCCGTTACCAAAATGTATATTTTAGGCGTTTTCCATTAAACGGGGTCATATGGTTTATCAAGTTCTCAGGGTGAAAAAGCAGGATGAAATAGTACGCATGACCAACTCACTTTCTCTGTTCTGCAATTCATCTTTTTACTAGCGCCCCGTACATTTTTTGGACAGCGCGATTTGTCATCTACTGGAGACTTTCATAATCCCGTTTGGGCATTGGCTGTTGACAAAGCGCAGTTCATGAACATGGAACCTGGCCGACGATTAGAGGAGAATAGATCAGACGAATCGGAGGAGAATGCTTTTGCATATTTGGATGGTATGTCATGCGCTTATGATTGTGTGTGATCTTTGTCGATTTGGCTTACGGTCTGGTCTTAATGAGTGATTACGATTAAATGTTTTTTCATCAACCCTTGATTATTCCCTATATATATGCATGTATATGCACAACTCCAAGTACAAATCATGCGCCGTGACGAAGGAGGAAACGAGCGAGAAAGGTAACAATATGTATGGGTTATCATACATGGTATCTTCTCAACCCACCTCCACGTCATCAGCTGTCCATCCTGACTCGTGATTGCTCTTTGGGCTTGATACTCCCGGGTACCCAAACTGAAGTAGCAGTTGATTTAGGGGATCCAGCCCTGAGCCTCTGATCAAATTATCTAACCCACATGACATCAGGAGGGGTCTGCGGATCACGTAGCCGACTGAGAACTGGTGACTGCTCAGTTCATACGTCTTTCGAATGGGCTAAACATCCTTGATGTCCACTACGCTCTTCCTCCATAGATACCGGCTACTGTACTGTTGCATGCTTCGTACATCGTCCGTGATTAGTTTGGAATAAAGGATTTAGAAGTCTTCTCTGAACTGACTACCAAAGATCAGTCAACCCGGTAGAGAGCGCTGAGCACTCACCTTCGTCCTCGTACTTCATCGGGAGCACTTCCGCCAGGGGAAGGCAGTGCGTAGGACTTCCTCAACAAAAACCGTTTGATGCGCTCGGTCATTCGAAAGTATTTCGGGAGTCGTGAAGGTGGGGTAGTCGACTAGGAGCCTGTGACGTTCGCCGTGACTTTGTCAAGGTATTTGGAGGTTTATGGGCTACGGTCTGTAAACATCTTGTTAGAAGCATAACCGATGATAATCGCAGTCAGATCTGCGGCATAAACATCTGTTCTCCACTATTATGACCATTTGGCCACCGCCGGTCAGACTATCTCTCCATCGGATCGTCTGCAGGATACTAAAGATACTACTTCAAGGTTTCAAGTTGCAACTCGCTGCATTCAAAAGATAGTAATTTAGTATGGTTGGGATCACGGACAAATGCATTTAACAGTTCACTGAGTGAACGTTATTCTGCCGCATTTATCATTAGGTTATGTATGGGAATGCGTGAAACCGTTGTCAATTTCAGACGATTTTGGTTCAAAATGGTTTCGTGCGATTTGCAATGCGACAGCTGGAAGTCTTTCGGGAATCGGATAAATATCGACGTACTGTATAGATGCTTGTGCGTTGGCTGGAACCAAGTGCGAATCGGGAGATACTGCTGTTGCAGCTACCCTACTGATATTATTTTGGTCAGTCGGAGTGCATCGCTGAACGAATCGAATTAGCCAATATGGTGACTCTTTTTGGGAAGTAAATGTTGTCTTGATTTAGTTATGCTCACCCGATATTCCATCCAAGCTCTACAGTTGAGGTTAATAAATGAGGTGATTCGAAACCGAGACAGTCTGGTTCCCAGAGCTGGGGATCGAATATGATTCTGTGCGACCATTCCCTAGGCCCCAGGATGGAACACTGGATTATCCATGGTGAGCAAATGCAGGCAAGATATGTTGTTTATCAGGAGGGAGAAGTCACCGCACTTGATCTTAGACACTATCCTCCATACAGTCTGATCAGGCTCCAATTCAGGAGATGCTGATTAGGGTTACCAAATAGAGGAAGAATGAGCGCGATTTAGCATCCGCTAAGTATGATCTATTTAGGAAGCTTTAACTTGGTTTAGGTTTTCTTTTCCATGGCAGAGGAGAGGAGAGTGACAATTCTCTTACATGAAGATATAATTTGTGATCTTGGATAAGATCCTCATGTTTAAACTTGTCAGAGATGACGGAATTCGCACATTTATTCTGTCCCTCACACTTCTTCAGATTCTGTGGTTCGATGGAACGAATTCCGATATAAATCCGTCAGTGGACGAGTCCTGGCTAGCTTTCCTGCCTGTGAGTTTATTTCATGATCACATTTTAACTGCAGTTTTTTTGAAATGAATGGTTTCATGTTGTTACTCATGCGACTTGGTCATGTGCAGTGGAGCTCTCAGGCACCGGGGCTCCAGACTTTCTCAAGTACGTAGTAATTTCTTTTGGTAATAAATCGACAACCGATCGATGCGTACAAGTTGTATGAAGTTTGTCAGCAAAAATGTTATACTTACAACCTACTTAAACTGCATGCATCATGCTGTTTCTCATGAACGGAAGAGTAAAGTGCGCAAGCTTCTTACACGGTCTCAGAAACCAGGTCAAGTAAACCTAGTGATTTCATTGCATCAAATGTGTGACAGTCTGAGGTTGGACATTTTGCATCGTTGAACGTGATTTCTCTGAGTGGGTTCATGAATTTTCGTGGCAAGCTAGACGTGTGCTCCTGCACTTATTAGACTACAACGACGGTTGGATTCACAAATGCGTGCGTCGCTACATATTTTCTTATTACACGCAAAATGATTTATGGCGTAAGGAATAAAACTCGTAGTCAAATGACATACTTTGAAAGGGGGATTATGGCGAACGTCCAAATAAGAACCAATTTGTTGACTTCCTTTTAAAGAAAGATTGTATGTGGGTGGGGAAACAAACAGACCGAGGATGTTGCATGGCTTGGCAGTTCTGGAAAAAAGATGACTGAAAGAGAAGTGTGCAATACTTCTAGGCAGAAGCTTGGCAAAGATGGCTAGAAGTCTGAGAACGGAATGGACGGACGAAGTTCAGAGATATGGGAACTGACAAATCGGGCTTCGAACAACAAAAGCCAGAGTATTAGCGATAGCAAAGTGGTAATGAATATAAGCTGAGGTGGAATAAAAAACATTTTTCCCGAAATAGAAAACGAACTTTGCACTTGCGAAACAGTAACCTGTAGGAATATTGATTAAGCAATATTATTAAAGTGATTTCTTAATCTTACTCTATGTTTGACAATCATTTCACCGCGTATGCTTCCTATGGTCGATTAGAGGTTCTGCTTTGTGGTCACATTACGGATCATCAAACACTGCTGGAATGCAAACTTCATTATTTTCCACGGAATTTTTTCACGTTTGTTTTTCAGCCTCTACTGTTGTTGATGGCATTTTCCGAGTAACCAACTACTAACGTTCGGTTTACCTACTCTCCTCTTTTTGATACTCGGTCTTTGGTGCAACGTTCTCGTATCTTGTCGGATAGCTTTCGGATTAATCTCCATTCGCAAATCTTTAATCCAAAACTTAAAGACCTTAAGTGACGTCCGCGTGGTTCGAGTTACGGCGAACTGCATTTCCTTACTTCTTTTGTTAATGAACTTTCGGCGTATATCACTTCTCAGGAAGGGGGTCGACGGCCTCCAGAGGACTGTCAAGTGGGAAAGTTGACTGACGGTGGGAGGATTTGAACCAGCGACTTTCACATCCAAACGCCACGACCTTATCCACTTGAGCACCACCGGATGTCCGGGTATTACATCTGTATCATATTATTCGGGGATAGTGCGAAAAGGGTTGTATCCTGCCCTGTGTGCCGCTAGGTTGCTGATGCAAAGACGACCACCCGGTTTGTGGTTGGTCGTGGATAACCTGGACTTACGTTCGTCAACACATCGGCTGCAGACAAGCAGAAACAGCTTTCCTCTCATAAACCGACACGAGAGTTTATTATATAGTTGGTGGGAGCACAAAAACCAATACACCACAAGCCTCAGTCCTCTGAGACTATGAGCACAATTACCACAGGCACCGAGCCTGTGGTAACACAGACACAGATTGATCACAACACCGACTGGATACATGAGGGTGACACTGACCCGTAATCGCACAACTGGAACCACAGTATACGACGCGAGCGATTCAAGCTAGGCTTTCCACTAGCTGAACGCAGA
This sequence comes from Fasciolopsis buskii, assembly GCA_008360955.1. Lineage (NCBI taxonomy): Eukaryota > Metazoa > Platyhelminthes > Trematoda > Plagiorchiida > Fasciolidae > Fasciolopsis > Fasciolopsis buskii. The sequence goes on from LUCM01010027.1 coordinate 27,434, forward strand.
AGACGGAGCCTCACGAGTAACGTGTATTGTCACCCAGCACGACGATCAAGAATGTAAGCAGGAAGAACATGTCTAGTAAGCTAGGGTGACCACCGTTTATATAGTCTTAGGCCAGGTCGGGCGTCCGACCTTGCGAATTAATGCGACAGTCATAAAACTGACCAATCAGCGTGCAGCATTGGGGGGGCATGACGATAATTTAATTTACGGAAAACCGAAAGTAGCGGAAAACAAGAGAACCATACAGTTTTAGGAATGGATAATAGCAGAAATAAAATCATAAAAAATAGGGGGAAGACATGGCCGTCTTCCCAACAGAGTCTATGGGTGAAACAGTGACATGGTGGTCGTAGCTACTACGCAGCCTTTTATCTTCTTTGAACACATTGCATGTTGACGGAAGCAAACTTATATCATTTTTCAGTCACCGACCCTCATCATCACTGAGCATCAAACCCTGCTCCCGTTCCCCCAGAGTTATATCTTCATATAATAGGAGGGAATATGCAAGGGAAACAGGGGTTGGAGAAACGAAGAAGATCGGTTTTGCCCTCGGTCGGTGCTTCCCGCCTTCCTGGCTGAAGTCCAGCGGACGAAAACTAGTGTTGATTGGAGACGTTTAGAGACGCCTGTCAGTGGCGCGAATGTTGAATAGCATTTAAGTGGAGCTCCTCCCCATAAATAAACACCGAAAACAACAGTCACAAAATGTGCATTGGCGCAAACCCAAATAAACTATTGGTTTGTTGGTTATTATTATTATTATTATTATTATTATCATTATCATTATTATTATTATTGGTATTATCCTGTACCTCTTATCAACTTTGTATATACTTCCGTTTGCATGTTGTGGCGTTGGCACCATACTTGTTTTCAAGCCGGTTACGTATACATATATTATATAAGCAAGATAAGAATACAATGCCACAGGAGCCAACACTCGCAACACAGTTGAACAGTACAAACACACCTTTACAATCATTCAAATTCGATAGAAAATGACCACACGATCGCCATTGTTCGCGATTCACTGTCATATCCTTCAGTCTCCAACCAGCTAGTTGACGGGTCTTTCGGACTCCAATTACAAAGGGGTGAGACACCTACCTTAGCTAAGTTCGCTGTACCTTTTCTCATTCCACGTTGCCACGTCATCTGCTGACCTCCGCATTAGCTTTCTCCACTCAGTGGCATGAATGAAAAATAAGGCGCAGTGTGGCAGACTAGCGTTCGCCATACGCAACACGTGGCCCAATCAGCGTAGTTTAATAATCTTTTTACACTGAGATAAGGTATTCTCGGAGCCGGCACCTAATACTAGATTCCTAACGTGTGCAATACTCAGCCGGTCACACTTCAGCGATACTATGTAGACATCGGTGGTCGAAAACCTCCAGGCGACGACCATCTCCGACACACATTCTCCACGTCTCGCAACCGCACAACAGAACTGAGCGCACTGCGGCACAGTACACACGAGCTTTACACTTCAGTGAAATATCAGACCAACGCCACAGGTGTTTCACTCTGGAGTACGTCGTTCGATCCTTGGATATGCGCATGTTCACCAGTACTGCCGAGCTACCATCGTTCGACGCGCAGTTACCAAGGTAAGTGAGATGGTCGGTAATCGTTCGTTCCTCTCCATCAAATATTGAGTTCGGGACTACTTTCGTGCAGTTTTGTGACAACACTTCACGCTTTAAAGGTGCAAAGCACATGGCGAATCAAACTACAGCCCTGGAGATTCTGTCTAATGCGCGTTGTGCATGGTCCGCAGATTCGAACAGACATATGACGTTATATGCATAATCCAGGTCACAGTTTCTCTCCGTTTGCCAGTTCGACCCCCACATCCCTGAGACCTAAACCGTCTTTCACTACGTTGTCCATGGGGAAGTTGAACAAGAATAGAGATATGGGACACCGTTGTCGTTCACTGCCAGTCGTTTCGATTGAACTTGACAGTTCACCGTGTACTCTCACGCAACTACTGGTGTGCAAATACAACGCTTGCAGAATGTTCACGAGCTTCGTTGGCATGCACTTCCTGTGGAGAGCACTGAATAGCGCTGTGCGATCCACTAAGTCGAACGTGCCTTTCAAGTCGGAAAAGACCACGATCGTAGGGCGGCGGTGTGTGTGGCACGCTTCTAGTATTTGGCGAATTGTGAAAATCTGGTGGATGCAACCTCGACCTGGAGGAAATCCGCCTGCTGCTCGTGGATGTTATTCCGGCGAACCGATGCCAAACGGCGCAGCATTATCGAAACTAGGAATTTAGTAACTTCTGGAGTTAGACTAATACCGCGATGATTGCTACAGTCATTCCGTGTGTGCCGTTCCTGAAGATGGGTGTGATCAGTGACTCACCCCACGATAATAGAATTCGATCCTTGTTCCAGATATCACGAATCGAGGCTTATTTGCCCTATTATCGGATCTTTCCCGCGGACTCTGCACAGAATTGGTGGGTGATCGTTAAGACGGGCTGCCTTTCCCCTCTTTAGTGGTCGAATGTCCGACCTTGCCTTTACCTCCTGTAAGGGGTTCCTTTAGATGCTTCTGAATAATTCAGTGTTCGAGTCGACTGGATATCCGCAAGTATTTGTCATCCATTCTCTTGTTTTACACCTTCTTTAGCTCCGTTGACTTCCAGATTGAATTCTTCGTCCGAATCCTCCACTTGGGATGCCTTCTGCTTCGGTCTGATCAATCAGTTATGGCGTGGCACTCACAAATGTTTTGTGAATAGATGTTGAAAACCGATGAAGTTATTCACTGGTGGTGCTGGTGCATTGTAATTAACTGTTTACAGTGTTTCCGTTTTTTTTCGCTCGTCGCTTTTTTCGTTTTGCTCTTTTTGGGGGCATCTGGTTTACATTCAATTTTTGACCAAATATTATGATAAAAATATTGTTTTCCTATGCCCTGCTGACCGCTCTTCAGACCGCATCTTTCAGGCACTGACCTCAGATTATCTGGTCAACCTTAAAATCTGGAAAATCAGACCCGCGTTTCACTCTGATATGCACTCATTTGTGCATATCGATCACCCTGCTCAGAGTTTGAACCGGAACTTCCCAATTGACGCCATCAGCTCCCGTCTAGGCTCGTGAGAAGTAGCGGCTTATGTTCGCTCGAATGTCATCTTCAATAACAGGCAACCGTACTCTGCACCTTCAAGAGGTGATACGGCGAATGTCTCATTTACGTCATTCGAATGCCTCCGACAAAGTCTGGTCTTTTCCGCAGTATGGGCAAATGTCGATATAATGTTACTAACACAGTGTTGTTGGTAGTTGTAATTCGCCAACGTTTAGACTACCGTGGGTAGTTTTTCTCAATTCAAGATTTACAATCAAATAACTGGGGAAACATTCACATGCCAACGGATGTTCGACTGTGTATGTGTGGGCGTGTGAATGTCCTGATATTCCCAAGGTTACATTCACCTTGTCTCTTTTTGAAGCTGTCAGGTACTGTTGCATGTCGTTGAGGATGACATCCGCGCAAGCATAACTCGGTCGTTTTTGTTAGCCTAGATAGAATTCATTGGCGTGGCGACAACACAGACGCCTTCTAGTTGGAAAGTTCGGGTCCGCCCTTAGAAACATGCTGCTGATGTGCTCTAATCATGGCGGAACTCGAATCTAATGCTCCGAAGTGTGAGGTTGGACGGATAATCTGGGGTTTCTGACTGAAAGGTACAGTCAGTAACCCCAGTGGCATACGATAATCGCAAGTAACTGTGAGGTCCATCCATTTTTTTTGTTAGAATTCGATGGTTCCGGATGGATGGCATTCAGAAGCGTACATGAGAAACTTCAAAGGTCGTCTCTTTATTATCTGAGAGAAGAATATTACTGTGGTTTGTTTTCTGATATTTGGTCAAATACGTTTGTCTGTCCAATAACTCACCCGTGGCAAGCATTCCCTTCAAAATTGAAGCGAACGAACTCCACGGGTAACCGAAAAGAATTCTTCACGTAATCAACGGTAAAAATCAGTAAAGCGAGAATTCAAATGCAATCGACCTCTTCATGAGGGTGTATTTCTGCGGAAAACGGTGACAAGTTGTTTAACACGCCTGAGAGTAGAAATGAGAAAATGGGATTTGTTGAATTGATCCAACTGCAAAAAGTTCTCGACGTCGGTGGACTTTGAACCCAGACGTAAACATAACCGACGGATCTGTATCGCATACGCTACAGCTGGGCTACAAAGCCTGCCGGGAGGTGTTCGGACATTCCATTTAAGCGCCCAAACCACGCAGACTTGACATCCACCATAGCCTGAGTGTCAGAACAGGATTTCTTGATGAATCCACCAACATCCACTAGTTAGAATGCGTTGGTTTGAATCCCATCCAAGTCGCAAACTTTTCACAGTTCTACATTTGTCAAATCTCCCTAACCACACTCAGTAAAATGGCGCCTACTATTTTTTCCATCGTTGATATTATTATCAAACTTACACTGGGGTGCTTATTTTTCTTCTCTCTAGTGTTGTGCCCCTTTTCTGTCATAATTCTAATGATTCGTAGTCTGCAAACAGTGTTGAGTCGCCCACAACACATACATAGGCAGATATGTACGTGTGTATGCCTATACTACTCGCATTCTGCTCTAGTTCGTAAAGTTGGCTTCGCATAACCAACAAAGAACTATCAGCGGGTCAGGGCGGTGGTTCTTCTATGGGCTCCTCAATGAAGAGGTTTCATGCACACTCCTAACAATGCAAATTAGATTCTGGTCACGTACCCATGCGGAATTTACCGTGTGTACTATGAAGTATGAGGAACCAATCTCTCCATCTAAGCTGCACTTCGCCCGGACTACTGGTATACTTGCCAGTACCGGTATAATTGCCGAGATCCAGTTCCTTGCATAGTGACATAATTCACTCCAATAAAATTTCCCCTAAAATCAAGATTATCGGCTAATAAATACCGCTATCCAGTAGATTCCTTTGAAGCTATATTGTTAGTGTTCTAGGTACCTTCCCGACAGTCTTATTCCATGCAGTAACGAGTTACTACTATCGGTGGTAAATTCCATCGGAATATTTCCGAGAGTGGAAAAGTTGGGTCTGTCGCCCTAGTGGTAGAGTGAAAAACATGACTCGAATGGTGTATATAAAACACTTTGAAGATCTAAAACCTCATTGTAAAAGATCCCTTATGCTTTTGAGAGTCGTTTCCTCCCAGATTTTCATTCGTGGGTCTCTTGATTAAAGGAAAGCTCGAAAGCAATGAGATGGTTTACTGTTTATTGTGAAACGAAACCAACTGAAAATAAGGTAGTTCTGAACTAGCTGGTGCAGCCAGTGAATCAGGCTTGCAGATGTAGCGATGAGCCATGACGAGATACCGTCATGTCCACTTAAACAAGCATGCTTCACACAAATAACCTATCTTTGAGTAATGTCTAAGGTAGTCGAATTATCTAAATGTTAACGCCAGTCACGTGACATGCGATGTATGATGCAGCGTGACCAATGAGGGTCATTCAAGTGAGTTAGGCAGCCAATAATGGAGCCGCATCGACTGTTCCGGGTCTTGTGCTCTTGAAGTCCTACAGCACTTGACAAGAACGAAGATAACAAGTAAAGGTCATTTCCAAAACTAGGTACCCTATTATGGCTGAATCAAAAGTATTAGTATCGACTGGATGGCTGCCAACTACAAATTCCTTGTGTTTCTCCATAGAATTCAAGACTATGGAACGCTAGAGCGGTTGACTTCAAAGACCGGTAGTCGTTAGTGGGGGAAGTCCAGCAACTAACCGACAGTGAAAGAGAGCCTATGGTTATGGGATAAACAGTGGTAAAAGATCGGCAGCTAGTTACGCGGTTCTGTGCCTTCTCACAAAATGTCCCAATTGCAACACGGCGATATATTTATAAATTTCCTCATAACGGTAAACAATTGCCTCGTCTTGTTCCCCTCATATCTGCCAGATTCAGTCCACGTAACAGCACTTCGATTCGTTTCAAATACACAAACACTGGTTGTGGGTTACAGCTTCGGTGGTTGGCAACTCTGGTCTATGCGGACTCTGTCACTAGAGTAAGTTCATTTCTGATTTACCAGTGTACTGATTTCCTCCTCTTCTGTATGCCTTAGAGTTGAGCATATCGAAGCTGGCCCCGATTTGATACCGTTTTATTACTAGCAATGACACCAAGATGACCAAAAGAACTGCGGTAATAATAGCTTACTTTTGACTCAAACGTTGGTGTGACTGCATTCTGGGCAACTGTGATGTCACGTAGAATACGTTCCTTTGATTTCAATTACTAATCAGTTTTTGATTCCCCCAGTTTGGACCTAGTTCATGCGACTGCTAGCTTCTGTGACTTCTGATTTGCTGATTCTTTTTCCTGCTGAATTCCAGTAAAACCATCGGTATTAGAGAAGGATTGCGTTTTCATGCGAAAGTCTTGATAGTCGTTATTCCTTTCGGTTGACTAAGTCGTGAAAATACCAAGACACAAGACTGTAGTGCTGATGTTCTGTGACAGACGAGTCTTAGATTCTGATGAGGCCACTCACATCAGATCATAATCACGTCGAACCAGACGTGCAGCGATTGGAAACAACGAACACACCAAGGAGGGGTGCGATTAACTAAAGTTAGCCTTCTGGAAGTGTAACAAAGAATCGAAGGATATCCATCAAAGATGTATGTTGGTTACAATGCGATAGGTAATCGTCTAAGCATTGAGCTGTACCACAAGTATGTCCGGGGAGTAATAGTCTGTCCAAATAGGCAAATCAGTTAGTCTCGTGAAAATGCTGATTAATGAAGATAATTTATTTGGTCTGTGTTAGTAGCAGGAGGTAGAATGTTTTCATTAAATAGTTTACCATGTGATGTCATCGGTTAACTCACCATAAAAAACCATGGAAGCACTGTACAGCTGTTTCATCCTTGTTAGGAATGATGAGCAGTGCATATCCACCTCGCTCGAACTGGGACGCGAATCCGGGACGAACAATTCCGAGTCGAATACCTTAGCCATTATGTTACCGGGCAGACTCTGAACGGTTTGTCGAACTTCACCACATGATGATGGTGATGATGATGATGATGATGATGATGATGATGATGATGATGATGGTGATGATGATGCATCCATCCGTCACTGATCTGCACTGCCACGGGCCGCTAGCACTCAGCAATCGACTCCTACTGAGAGATGACTTCTCTGCAGGTAGCCTAAGTATGACGAAGGCTTTGAACACGACCTACAGAGCTACTTGGTGTGTTAGTAATAGGAGACAAAATGTCTTCATCATATAAATCGCCATGTGATGTCATCGTTCAATTCACCATTAAGAAACTATGGAAGCATTGCACAGCTGTTTCATCGTTGTTGGGAATCATCACGGGTTCGCGTCCCAGTTTGGGCGCGGTGGATATGCACTGCTGATGATTCCTAGCAAGGCTGAAACAGCTGTACAGTGCTTCTGATGTACTCGATGGCCATTCTAAAGCTTTTGGTGCCGCAGATTTCATTCCTGCTATTGATTTTCCAAAAGAATCTGTCTTTTTCTCAATATTTCGAAATTGACGTTATTTTAAACATTGCGCGGTTGAATATTTTTATATGTCCGCGAAAAGATTCATAAAAGCCCGTTCTGTGATTGGCTAGTCCACACATCGATCAAGGCCACCTAACAAAACTATATAAACGATGAAGCTCATTTGAATTCTGACTTGTGTTGATGTTTCACCAATAAACGCGCGGCAGTACTCTGTGTTCGTCTTCTCTTTTCCGCTAGCGGGCTGGGCTAGCTGTTCGTATTTCGCGCCGCTTATTGTTCCGCGTGGCTGTTCATTCAAGGGAGCAGCAGTTGTGTCCCATTCGTTGTGTGACTACGGGCCTTGAGTCCTGAGCCCGAACTTTTTGTGTCTCCAACCTCTGTGTGTGCTCGTATCCTACTAGACCACAGACTATGTGCTCCTGTGCTATCGTGCGCCGCTAGTACTTGTGTCTTGTGCTTCAGTGTATGCATAGACCAACCAAACTCGGCAACATAATAGCTTCCATGGTTCCCTAATGGTGAGTTGAACGATGATATCAGGTGGTGAATTATTTGATGAAGGTAATTTAAACGAACGACAAACTGCTAGGGTCGACTGGCTTATGGACCGCCTCTTCCTTGTTTTACTCCACTGGAGACGACGATGGCTGGCCAAAACTAATCATAGCCTTAATTCAACTTGAGTTGGCACACTGGGCGTCGACCTGCTGTTTAACGTTGAACGATGATGGCGATGCTTTCTTCTGAACATTTACGATTGTTCTGTGCCGCCCTCTCAATCATCCTGTTTCTATCTCTAACCTATTCATAATTCACAGGTTCTCACTTCGTCACACAGCTATTTCCACGCCTGTTGTACAAATTGCTTTCCAAGAACCATCGGACGATCCGCGTTATTGTTGCTACGTTTGGATTGGTTGGCAAAACTGCACGGACCCTCAGAGTGGGGACGAAATCAGGTACAGTTGATCTATGTAAGATAAACACATTTTCTTCTTTTTTATAACATGCTTGAAGCATGTCAGTGGTGGAAGGGGCATGCTCCATAACCACTAGGGCTCATTACACAGGTGGAGGGGGAAGAACAGGCAACTGTGACCCTGAATCTTGTATTGGCGTGGGGCCACATGAAGGCCTCATTAGATTACGTCTGGTAATGATCCAGGCGACTGAGAGTTGCCATTTACCTGTATCATGTATCCTTAGCATACCCTCTCCAGTTGCGCGGATATGAAAACAGGTCGAACTGGTTGTGTTCTTATTTAATGTCCTAGCAAACGTTAGGATTCTTACGATCGGGTTGCCGGTTCTCTCAAGTCAATTATAAATTTCACAAATCGTGTTAATAACGTTTTCTTTTCATTTGTTCACATTCACTCGCAGAATCCATATCCAGCTTTTGCTGTCCTCACCAACATTCGTTGATCGAATAAAAACGTTGATCCCGAAGCTGGTGCTTACGCCTGTGTCCTCCAACCTACCTCCCTCCTGTCTCTACTTTCATATCTCTCCTCCAATCACGTCTATCAATTGGACTCCATAATCACTTTTTTGTACCCTTTACCTCTCTCTCAATAGCATCGAATCTTTTTCTAGTAATTACCTTCAAACGTTGAAATATTGGCTTCAACAGGTGCATGCTGGCTAATTAACATTCTGTGTGGTTTTAGCATCCACAACGAGGACTGGCTATTACACTAATCGGGCACTCCAACTACGGGTCTTGAAGCGTAGTTTTTCATCAGCGACGTCCAGCGTTAAACAGCAAGGCAAGCCTCACTGACCGCTGCCTTCCCCCCAGAGTTAAGTGTTTCTGAAAGAGCAGTGAATATCCAACAGGAGTAGAGGGTAGACCTACACAGGCGGGAAAAGATAAGAATGCCACAAAAGTCAACAGACCCAACACAATCTAACTGAACAAAAACACCTTATCAATCATTCTGCTTCGATAGAAAATGACAACACGATCGCCACTGTTCACGGTTCACTGCCATATCTTTCAGTGTCTCCAGCCAGCAAGTCGACGAGTCTTTCGGACCCCAACCACGAAGGCGTGAGACACCTACTTTACCTAAGTTTGCTGTACATTTTCTCATCCCTTGTTGGGACGTCATCTGTTGGCCTCCACATGGCTTCTTCCATTCCTTAGGAGGAACAAAATAGGACACCGTGTGGTAGACGAGTGTTCGTCATTCACGCCAGCCGCCCCAGACCCACCCACAGAATGGACGGACCAGCAGCGCGAACTTGATACTGGATGGAGAAGCAACTAACGACTGTGGACCTTTACCTACCTTGGCTAGCATATGTTGTCCAACAATGGTAGATCGGGTTAGAGTAAACATCGCTATTCCAAGGCTCGTGCAGCTTTCGCTGGATTGAACACTTGTGGCGTCCGCCTGATGTTTCATGAAGTTTGAAAATCGTGTGTACTTGCGCGGCAGTGCGTTAGTTTCTGTTTACGATTGCGAACGTGGAGTATTGCGTGTGGCGAATGTTCGCTTAGGGGTTGTCACACGGATGTTTACGTTAGTATGCTAGGACTTTGATGAGTAACCGGGTGAGCAATATTAGAGGTTAGGAATCTGGTATGGTGCCATTCTGGAGAATACTCGTTTCAGGCATGAAAGTAGCAGACTTACGTGGTTGGTCAGTGTTGGT
>LUCM01010028.1:10018-106115 GCA_008360955.1 Fasciolopsis buskii
ACAAGAACCTGACCGCAAGGCAGCGGGGTACAGCTGAGTGGGCGCCCATCTACTTGGATCAATTAGTCTTCCACTTGTTTTTCCGACTGAGCTGCTAACTCAGCTCAACCCCCAACTTGGATGACCAGAAGACTACTTCGTCAGGCCTCTACCCATTGACCTTCCAGGCATGATTGGGTCTTCGGCTTGAGATAAGCCATCCTGTATAGCTTGTTGGATCATGGAGGCACGCAAGCCGTCACACCACGTCAAGGTGTAGTCTCGTTGTGACAACCACTAGTGACATCTTGTATGATGGATGGAGTACTTTCAAGCACAATTAGGTCCAGAATCAACCCCTCCAATAGCTATTCCGGCAACCGTCTTGTAGTCTCTTAACAGACTTATCAGCTAAGGTGGAGATCCTCGGGGAAGTCCCAGCCGTAGGGTGTCATATTTCATCGGGTCCAATGTCCTTTCCGCAGCTGTGTTTACAGATGTAGCAGTGGGACGAATCAGAGAAGTGCAAGTGTTGTCCTTCATGGTTTAATACTCCAAGAAAATCCCCTTTTCGTGGGGACGGAGTCGATTGTTGTCCTCACCTTTACGAGAAGCTCGCGCAGTGAATGCGCTGGCCATTGGTTATCCTTGCCTATCGTCTGCCTTTTCGTGTTATTTCTGTTCTCGCTGGGCGCCAGTGGAAAAAGCGATGCAGCGGCCAGGCTATGATTTGGCCTAAGTTTAGGAAGAAACTAGCCTTGGTCTTACCACTAGTTAGTCATCTGCCCTACTGGTTGGCCTTGAGAGATGAGAATTTTCCTTTGTCGGAAAGGATGAGGGACTTGGCTAGTAACTGAATTCAGTGGCGCAAATGCTGAGTGGCCTGCCTTGTAAAGCTTGCGTCCCATAAAAACACCGAAAACAACAAAAATATCACAAAATATGTGTAACAAAACTACAAAACAACTTATCTTATCGTCTGTTATTTTTCCTTTTTCATTTTTTCGTATGATTTTTTTTGCATGTTGTCGTGTTGGCATCAAACTTGTTTTCAAGCCGGTATAAAATATATAGTTAGGTCTTCGCTGAGCGTCAGAACGTCGTCCGCATATTCCAAGTTAGAAAGTTTACTATTTGAAGAGATCTGAATGCCATTGTTCTTACAGAAGGATAAAACTGTCTCCATAACCATCTGTGCGACAAAATTAAAGAGGAACATGGAGAGAAGGAGAGAAATCGTGATGAATGCCATGCGGTGATGGACTCGGGCGAAAGACCGCCATGCCTATGGACTCGGCTTAGCTACAGCCACAGTGGACTTTCCATTTATGCCTGCAAATGCACCAATGCAAGTGAATACTACTCTCCCATCCGAAATGGAGGTCATCAGGTAAATAGGTTTTTAAGGTATGGGACGAATGGATTATCACCACCCTTCAAGGACTGTGGCAAAAGGTTAACTTGACAAAACTCCTGAGGTCGGCCCGGGTAATGAAACAGATTCCTAATGGCTGGTGGGAATCGGTGATTATACCGATTTACAAGAAAAGTAATAGATCCTCATGTTAAAACCGAAGAGGAATTAGTTTAGTAGGCGATACATCCAAACAGCTCAGGAGCACTATCCTCAACTGATTATCTAGTACTCGCGAAAGGTCTACACTTGAGAATCACACCGGTTTCTGTCCAGGTTGGGGTTGTATTGACCAAATCGTCACTTTATGACAAACCTTTGCACATAAGCACGTTATGTAGACCCACAGCTTCTGTCTTCCTTGATTTGAAAGCCGCTTTCGGTTCAGTCGACCTCGCTTTTTTGGGGCTCTGTCTGTCATTGAGAGGTGTACTACAGAAATCCATTACACTCATCCAAACTCTATGCGAATTACCGAAGAGGAGTACATCTTCGGGGGGATTTTTCATCCGAGTTCACCACGAGAATTGCTGTTCGTCAGGATTGCCCCCTTTCACCTTTCCTTTTCAGTTTTGTTATTGAAATGGTTATGGAGATAGCCCCATATTCATGTGGGAATAATGGATTAATATTTGCTCAGACAGGAATTTGTCTGACTTGTAATATGTGGACGGTGTTGTGCTACTCAGTGGAGATCCAAGCAAGTTACGAGGTTTTCATCATCGTATGAACGACAGTGCAGTTATGTGTGGTATGCGCCTTGCACCTCCAAAGTGCAAAATGTTGTTGCAGGACTGGAAAGGCTCGAAGCTGAACCTTGTTCTTACAAGGGGGTCGGAGAATTGAGTGGGTTTGATAGATTTAGTTACTTGGATAGTTGTTTCTCACCTGGTCTCCTATCGGATGAAGTGTCTTCGCGCATACGGAAGGTCCATATGGCATTTGCTAACTTGATGCATCTGTGGTTTCGACTCGACACTCGCTTGTCGATCACAGATTGAGTATAAACATCACCATTGAGATCGGTATTGCTCTGAAGCCCCGAATCATTTCCGTTGAAAGCGGAAGATTTGCGAAGGATTTCGGCGTTAGTAGAATGTATTAGGAAAATGTTTTTGTAAGTCAGAGGTTAGCTGGAGCTGCTGGGTCCTGAAACTTAGTCTTTAGAATAGGCACTGAATCACAACAGGTTAATATGTTTGAGGCACGTTCTGGGTATACTCACGGAACGGCTGCTTCGTTGTGCGCTGTTCGTCGAGGTAGGTAATAATTGGGAGGAGGCTATTGATGGCGTGGGAAATAGATATGGAGACTGGCTCGTGTAGGTCCAGTTAGACTATCGGGTTGGGATCCACGAGTTCCCCCGAAGCGATTGTTCGAGGCAGTATTTAATATGGCTCAGTACCGCAGTCACTGAATTCATAAGTATACGTGGTCCAGATCGATGTGTGGCCAATCAGCACAAGCCAGTCGAAACGGACACTGATTCACCCCACAACATGTCAACAATAGACGAAGGTGAACAAAACAACTGGGCAGCATCTCTGCCCTACCACCACCAAGAGCAGCCAATCACCACCGACTAAACGACTGGGTTACCCATTTAGGCGGACGACGGCAACCAGACGCTCGCCACAATATCATAGCACTGAAGATGCCACCTCGATTGGTGATGAAACATTTGCAATCAAGTTGCCCAGTTCAGCGAACAAACCGATACCATCCTGTCGAACCTGAGGTACGAAAAAGAACATCATCCTCTAACCTGCCATCATATATATATATATATAGTCATATTTGGGGCAGGATTTCAGGAAGGCCGCAAAGCATTGTTGCTAGTGAACTCTATTCCGATCCATATGCTACCATTCTTAGTTAGCGGTAATATTCTTCTGGGATTCAACCAGAAAGGCCGGAATCACCAACCGATGTCCGAACCAACGCAGTGTTCCTTACTCATCTTCACCAAGTCGTATCGAGGCTACCGTACCGCTTCTTCCAGCCTTGCCCAGCACGTACAAAAAGAGCACGAAAAGGTAGACGATGAACAGGCATATGCAATACGTATCCAAGCCACCGAGGTAATGCATAGTGCTTATCTCAGTCAGGGTGGGCAGTGACGAGCACGCACCTGCTGCAAGTTCTCAAGTTGTCCTGACACCTCACTGCCTTGTGGGTGGGATTCTCAAGCCAAAGACTGTTTAGAATTCCCAAAGAAAAATCCATTCTGTGATGTGGGCAGCAGCGAAATTTCGATCGCTCGAACACCAACATCCTTTCTACAAGGGACTTTTCTAATTTCCGTTCTTCCTATGTGAGGACCGCGCAAGATCTCACAAAGAACCGCTGCTCGAAAGATCCATCTGGTGGCAACTATAGTGTATTGAGGACAAGCAGTTCCCAAGCATTACTTGAACTTGTGTTTACTTCACTTGATTGCTTTTAGTGTCCCCACGCTAAACCAAATAGGGCAGCGAGCTTCCCTAGCTAGAATTCTTGAGACTCATAAAGTGGAATGTATGCGGTCCCCGAAACGCTTATACAGAATCCCCCTTCCGTGATCATTTCTCTTAACTCAAGTGCGATATCATCCTCTCTCTTCAATCTTCGTGTGATATAGTTGCAGTCGCTCGTAGCCATGCTGGCGTTGGGAATCGATTTGAACGTGCACTGTCAGACTGGATTCTAGTTAACAGTAGTTTGTGCTATTCATTTGGACGGTTCTGTACTTGTCAGTAGCAATCGACTGGTGCGCCGCTCCCAATTGTTCCTCTAAGTTTATGCCCCCCAATAACTGAAGAACTATCATTTTGGTTCAAACTCATGAATTCAAACCATATTTTTGTCCGTGTTGGCTTTTGTTTACGTCTAGTCTGCGGCCGAAACTCGTCACGTCACGGCACCACCAACGGGCTCTTGTCATAGCTCATGGGGGGAACGTAACCCAGGACAAAGCCCGCTACTCCCTCAATACTGCCACTACTCGTCCGCGCCGCTTATTCGGTGAGCTTGGGCTTACTATATTCACGGCTAACAACTTGTATGGGAGCTGCATCCTTATCCGCAACTCAGGGATGCACCCGGCAGCATGCCGCATTCAGTGGCGTTCATTCATTGGAAACCTTCCTCTTTTTGTGTAGTTCTTCAACTTACCATTTTGCTGTGAGGTAGCAATGAAAACCTAAGCATGTTAGTCCAAGGGTAATGGTCTTGCAAAGTAAATTGAAAGTGTTTGATTGGCTCCGTTCTGCGGCCCAGTACTCTACGACTAACATCAGAATCGCTGAATAAATTCTCCTATCAACGCAGGCTCCTAACAAACTCGTATAGTACTTTGGAGTTTTGGGATGTGCAAAGCACATACCTTATATAAACATCTCAATCGATAGGCGGTCCATACGTTGAATTGCCTGAGAATCTTGGCTCACTAAGGCGATGCCGTCGGCGTGCTCAAAATCGAAGTCTGTTTCCCGGCGGCAGTTCAGGTTCACCGTCCAATTTACTGGACGGTTTTCGTAGTATTTACTTTACGACAATTTGCGCGGAACTCGTGTCTTTGGAAGGAGACAAGTTATACGCCCGAAGTAGAATAGAAAAGTAGACGTATGCGTTGAATTCATCACACGTCTGCTTTTCCAGGCTTCCCTTCCACTTTTTCGACTTCATGTCCTCGTAAACGGTTTCTTTGTGGGCCATTGCATTACTTGGTCATTCATTCCGCAGTAGGCCGGTTTATCCTAGAATGCCTTCGCACAACCAAGCACCATCTGTAGGACAGCCGCGTCATTCCATGGGGGTCGGCGACCATCATCATCATCATCGTTCAGCGTTAAACAGCAAGGCAAGCCTCACTGACCGCTGCGACCAGTTGCTAAGCTCATGCCCCTCTTTTGGCAGTCCTCATCGGGCCAGCGGAATGCAACAGAAACATTAGCCATTTTTGTTGATGGGCACATTCGTACTTTGCAATATCACCAGCGAACTCTTGTAGTTTTTCACAGGAAAAACACTTACCACACAAAATCTACCATGCCCTTTATACCGACACTAATCATCCCCGGTCAATTATTCGATAGGTATGATCCTACCTTATTTACTACTAACCACCGAAATGGTGACCGCTGTCTAATCCGCTAGCCAGGGACTCAAGAGTGTGTCTGAGTTGCGGCTTTAGCTCATATTTGGCCGTATTCTTTTTGCCCAGTACGAATGATAAACTATACTAGCTGACGACGCTACTCATTAGTAGCCAATTGCGTGAGGCGGAAAGTCCCATTGAGGAGGACCAAGTGCCGTCGGTGTGCGTTTGTTTGCTTCTCTAATATTTTCGAGCAAGGATACTCTGTGCATATGATTACAGTCAGCAGCGAATTCGTTTTTATCTAGTTCCTAATTTCGGATAATTTATCAGAGTAACGTGTTACTATTTGTCAATCTGTGGTGGTTTTCACTGTTGTTTTGCACTGGTGATGCTATAGGTGAGAGTTGGTGGCTAATGAAGGCCAGAAATGGAAGATTTCTTCAGGGAAACTGTGTTATACCCATTCAGAGGAGATCGGTGACCAATTACTTAGTTCACGGACCGTAATACCGAAGCACTGCCCGAATCGAGATGTGAACTCAATGAAATCTGGCGGTTTTAACGAGCACCGGAGAGAGAACGCGATGTTGCCATCCGAAACTCCTGAAAGCTGTTCCATCTCATCCGAGTCATTGATAAGAGATCGTTAATTATGAACAAAACAACCCGCAAAGTTGATTGCTCGTAATTAACGATGGCGACTCATGAGCTGAGCAGAGTACCTTAAAGTACAGTTTAGCTAGCCTCAAGTATCAGATTGTCACATCTGTTCTACGCACGTCTCGTGGTTCGATCTGACAAATCAGGATGGAGATCCACGGAGTGATCAAACAACACTAAGACGTCACAAAACGTCGAACTCCGACGGTCTTTCCTAAGACCTACTTAAAGATGGTGCATTGTAGCTTGTTAGAGAATCTCGAATTGTGTTCTTCTGAATACGATATTACATACCGCTTCTTCCATTCTTACCGCCGCTGTCTTAGACCTGAATTCCAGTCGGCGCTCAGGTAAGAACTGCATGCCACCCAGAGCCTCTGTGAGCTGCAGATTAGAGGACGGCCACCATTTCCGTGGTTGTGAATAAGATGAAGTCATGCCCATCGAATTAGCAGTTGCAGATGAGCAGTGGCGATATCGAGGGCATAGTCGGTTTTCTCTTTCATAATGTTTCTCCCTATGAAATACCCGCTGGAGACATTTTAACGTGCGACTAAAGCCGTTAGCAGAGATGGCTTTTGTTTTTTGTTACATTTCACTGACCAACCCGAGGCGCCTCCGTTTTAGCTTGCGGTTCCACCCCCAGTATGTATGGGGTGTTGAGGATGGCGTTCCCTTACTCTATCGTCAATCTTGGCGTTTTCTCTCCTTAGTCTAGTTATGCGTCTAACCCGCAGTGGTCTAATGGACTAAGCGTCTGCCACCAAAAAGGTCTGGCTCAGATCGCAAATCTGCCAATCACGTTGGTGATAGGCGGCACCTGGTTTTCGCCCGGCTGGTTACTACACTTGGTCTATTAAAAATTTATGTGGTTCTGTGCTACTGCAAGTTTCAGGGTCACGGTTGCCGGCTGCCCCTCGCGGCTTTGAGGCATGTTTATTCCACTCTACTCATGCTCCTTGTATATCGTAACAAACGTATTGTGGGATATGCTGGGAAATCAGATTAAGCACGTCGTTCTGGCCGGGCGATGTAAAGGACCCTGCACTCATTTAAATCGGTAAATTCCGTGACGTGTTTTACAGAGATAAACGTTTTCTATTCGGCGGGATCATTATGCTTTTTGTGGCGTAAATGATTTTTGCGTAAGGGGCGAACTGGTTTGTGTGACGGCGGGTCTTAAGCATCGTTCTAGCTTATGGGTAACGTCGTTGTTGTATGGAAGTCTATTGTGAACTTCATTCGTGACACTAATGCGATGTTTGATTTCATGGTCTTTTTGGTGTATCAGATAATTGATGCATCCGGACGTTTCTTCCTTGACACCTTCCTTCAGGCCAAACTGAGCCCACCAGTGATTGTTATTCCTACATATCCGTCGGGATAGATATAAAAAGGTGGTTTCTTCGAGGCTTCTGGTATAGGTTCCGTTTGTTCTTTCGTCGATTATTATCGGAACATCGTCGGCGTATCTTCTGTTTACTAGGAATTGTGAACATCATTTCTGAAGTATACCATGTGCGAGGCAGTTAGAATTGGTCTCATAGGACTTCCCATTGGAACCTTCTCAACTTTTCTGTGGGCCCTCTCTTGAAACGAAAGGAAAGCGTTTCTAGTATGTAGTAACGATTTCGTTTTAAGGATAGACGTCGGCATCCCCTCAGCAATCAGCTCTCTCCAATAAGACCATAGGTTACCCGTGCAAATTCTCCAACCGGTGTACTGATAGGTGAAGACTTGACGTCAAGAAAATTTGTACGTTTTCCCTTGTTATTTAACTTTGCCAGTAAATTCATTATTTCTGAATTATCCACATAGAATTTCACTTGTATGGGAATAGAATCTAACCACTTGACCATCTGGTGTTAACGAGAATTGCGCTTGGCCAGAATTTGCATCAGAAAAGCACTTGTATGCCGTTGATAATCCGTGCGTTCACCAAGTTCCTCACGCCTCGATCATCGGTTTGCAAGCAGTATTTTGATCTGCGAGATACCTTTATTGGGATCGACACGGTTTTGCTCACCTCTGAGTTTTTTGGCTATAATTTAAGATAGGCTACATTTTTCTCTTGTTGTCGTATCTATCCATCGGTAGAAATCCAGATCCATTGTCATCAAACCAGCCCGTGATTGGGCTCAGTTAAGTTTTTACCATTAAATCCACAGAAACATGTTTTACTCTTGGTTACTTTCTCACAGCACCGAATAATACTGAAAAAGAAAATCAAACTGTCATAAACACAAGGATTATAGGAAGGCGAAAATATTTCGAGTGCGAGATGACCCCGGTTTGTGGCATTTAGCAATATCATCTAGTCTCTAACTATCGCCTTGGGGGGTCCCCTGACTAAAGACCTTTTAGAACCGAAGTCTCGTGTCTGAGTAAAATATGCTTCCACCATATTGCTTTTCTGTCTTATCTCAGTGTGCATACTTTCGGATTATCCTTGATTTTCATATTTCTATTGGGGAATAACCGTCAACAATTACAAAGGTTGGTCAATTTGATCCATAAATCAACAGTCCACATTGCGTAAAAATAGAGACATGGGTGTATATCCTCGTTGTTGATTATGGGGATTAATTAGCGAATGTGATTAGCCGAATTAGATAACGATACTTCGTCGGTTGATTACGCCGTGAGATGGTGTGAAAGGCGGACACTGTTACCTGTCATTGGTGCATATAAAAAGCGATATGATGAGACGATTAGTTTATATACGAGCGTCATGACTGGTCTGCTGTGTGAAAAACGTGGAACTATCATTGACCAGTGTTAACAAAGCACTTACTTGCTGGTGAATTGAATGGTGACTGGTACCTTGCCGGTGGCGTATTTTTGTCTGTTCGCATTAAGTGCACGAGTTATGTTTTAAGTCATTTTCTTATCAGCGGTGGATTGTTTGGGGTTTCAGTTATTGCTGTATGTACTCAAACTGTTCTTGTTTCCCCGGAGTGTTCAGTTTCTTTGATGGTGCTGAGGGGCGAAATTAACCTGATAGAGCTTCGGCCCCTGTTTGATTGAGTTTTGCAGGTGACTGTATGTTCCCTCATTTCTCTTGTTGGTCTGGAAATGGAGGTATGATTTGACTTTGTTTCGCGACCATTATTGCTGCTGCATTTACTTTTCTCCCTTTTTACGAATGGCAGTTGTTGTAAAAGATTCCGTTATATTTCATCACTGTTGACAGTCATTCCGGCCACTTGCTATAACGTTTCTAAGCATTCCTTGCCATCCTAACCGTTGTGAGGGACAGCTTGTCTGAACGCATTCGCGTATCGAAGCTAGTGGGATGTGAATCGTTTGCTAGACACATTTGCAAGAGTTTAATCCGGTCACTCATCACAGCCATTTTACGCCCGAGTTCCACATAGTCACTGAGAGTCGATATCTGTTAATGTTCAACTGTTATGGTCGACGACCATTCTAAGATTTCATTTCTGCTACTAATTTTCCAAAAGAATCTATCCTTTTCTTAATATTTCGAAATTGAAATTATTTTAAATATTGCGCGGTTGAATATTTTTATATGTCCTCGAAAGGATTCACAAAAGTCCGTTCTGTGATTGGCTAGTCCACACATCGATCAAGGCCACCCAACAAAACTATATAAACGATAGAGCTCACTTGAATTCTGACTTGTGTTGGTGGGTCACCAATAAACGCGCGGCAGTACTCTGTGTTCGTCTTCTCTCCTCCGCTAGCGGGCTGGGCTAGCTGTTCGTATTTCGCGCCGCTTATTGTTCCGTGTGGCTGCTCATTCAAGGGAGCAGCAGATCTGTCCCATTCGTTGTGCGACTACGGGTCTTGAGTCTTGATCCCGAACTTTTTGTGTCTCCAACCTCTGTGTGTGTGTGTTCGTGTCCTACTAGACTACATGCTGGGCTCCTGTGATATCGTGCACTGCGAGTACTTGTGTCTTGTGCTTCAGTGTGTGCATAGACCAACCAAACTCGGCGACACAACATCGACAAACGCCTCTGTTTACGATTTCGGAAAGAAGAAGCTAAAATCACGTTATTGCACCAATTCTGTTTAGGATAATTTCGCCTTATCTGTGCACTACGTACTGCTGTTCTTAATGTTATTGCGGTAATGTAATTATACTTTGTCTGAAATGCTTTTTATTCCTTCCAGGCCATGAGCTCAAAGCGAAAGTTGGATATCGCGGATACAGATTTCGAATTTCTCCATAACTATTTATTGCAAATGTCTAAAATCAGTATGGCAGATGCAAAAAGCATGTTACTTATGATCAAGTCGTTTTCGCCAAATTCTCTCAAGTTGAAGGTGCGTTTTGTCATTCGCCAAGGCAATCGATAGATTTGCGCAGCAAGTTGAGTATGAATTAGCTAAAGATAATGGTGATATAAATGGAGCTGCTCACCTATTTTCACAACTGTCAGTGCCTCTGTTTTGTCTTTGTATTATATGCACCGAACCTTAGGTTCTCATCTAGTCGGGAGCTTCTCGGTGATGAAATATGTACCTTGTTTGATGGCCTCAAAAAATCTCCGCCGGATAAAACGTCCTTCGGTAACTCATGTCTGTCTATAGTTCTCTCATTGTTCCAGACATATTCACTCGACTGAGTCACTCCACGCAGCGTGATCTGTTCAACGCCTATTTCGCTGGGGCCTCTTGTAGCTTATCAGAAAGGGCAGACTTACTACTCTACCTATTGAGTTTAAAGGAGATTCTTTCTCAAGTTCAATTGGTTCCAACCCTCATTTCATTGACCTATAGAGTTTTGCGTGATGGAGAAGCTTCATTGGCCAAAAGTTCCCATGAGCAACTGGTTTCCAAACCGGAATCCACAGCAACCATCCAAACCGAAAGTTCCGAGTCGCCTCCGCGGCCTTCGAAGTATTTATTTTTAGTTTTTTAAAAAAGCATCTTTTATCAGATTTGCAGATGGTGATGAAGGAGAGGAAGGGGAAGTTTTTGGTGATGATGATGATGAGGATGATCCGATGCTCGATTCCAAACCCGCAGTCATCGAGTCGAATAGCTGTAAACGTACGTTGGCTTTGTGTGACTATAGACGCACTGTGACTTATGAACTATTGCCTATCGCTTATCAGGTATGTTTTTACATGCGATTACTTTGACTATATATTTTAGACTTTTGATACCACCAAGCTTGAGAGAAGAACATTGGAAAAAATAATCAATTTATCACTAAACTTCCTCTGTCAGTCCATGGCTACAGTGTCTGACCAGCCGTTAGTTTTCGGGTCGGAGAAAAGACGTTCGACTTTACTGAAACCCCCAAGAGAATATATTGTCGATTGTTTAAAGATGGGAACTGTTTTACTACAGTGGCCATTGAATATATTCGTCAAACAAGAGCCATCTGATGAACAGTGTCACGCGTCGGATGTTCCAATTTTGAAGCCAGAAGATGAATTGTTGACAGTGCTCGACGATAGTTGGGAAGAGATCTTGTTGGAGCAGAAGCAAACGAGCCACTTGGGAGAGGCGGAGGCTAACAATAAAAGGAGGCGAGGTGCCCAACGAAAAGATGATGCCTCACATTCCATTTCGAAGGTATCAACTATTGCACATCAGTCAGTTGCTCTGTTCTGGACTCTCCTCTTGAGCACTGCCGATAAATACATCTCACTCACTCGACCACATTTCGCACAGCCTCCGACAGTTAAAGACGAGAAGAGACCTTCCGTTTCCTCATATCCTTTAGACATGAGCTTTATTTTTCCTCGTAGTACAATGCACCGAGAGCCTTTCACTCAAGCTTCTACTTCCACACCGTTTTCCATACTTATACATCTTTGGCAGTTTCGTAAGTACAAGCAAGTTCCAGAACTCTACACCCTTGGATCACGCGAACTAGATATGTGGGATGCCGCAATTCGCCCTTCCTCTACCACTGCCGGTCCAGCCCTGGAGACGATAGCCTGCTTTGACCTCACGTTAAGCGGATTTCTAAGCGCTCCATGGACAGTACTGAATCTGGGGGTGGATAGATTACAAGAGTCAGCTGTTATTGATGACCTCATCACATCTCTTTGCCCGTTGGTTGACCGTGATTTACTGCAGTGGATTATTTGCGCTTACTCATTCAATCCGTTCACCCAAAAACCGTGGGGTGATCCAGTAGGAAAGCGACAAAATTTTGTCAAGAATTTGAACAAGGTGCTCGTCAGCTCTTGCGATTCGGAGTCTCTTCCAGCCCAAATATCCGAAACGTGTTGGCTCTTTCCGCTCACACAGGGAAATATCAGTTACTTGGGTTTAAAAGTGATAGCGCATTGGCTGTCCTCATATGTAACTCACAGTTCAGATTCAGTGCATTTAACTACAGTCTGTCTGGCATGCATTCTGTGCCAGATTGACACACTCAAAAAACCGGGTGCTTTTCTGACGCACTTGTGGCCTTCACCGTTTCAAAAGATACTCCAGCTGATTGGGTCGAGATGGTCTGAGGCGCGTGTTCGATTTTTGGAATGGATCAAACCGCCAATATCGGCACTGACCGACAGTAGTCTCATCAATGAATTAGTCCGTTTGGAGGCGGATTGGCTGATACTAACGGAGTAAGTTGTTTGATACACTTAGTTTGCTGTCCGAAACGGTCATGATCGGTGACTATTCTAGGGTTTTCGTTGCCGCAGATTTCGGTCCTCTTCCGCTAGCGGGTTGGGCTAACTGTTCGTATTCCGCGCCTATTTTCTGTTCTCTATGACTGCTCATTTAATATATTGAATTCAAAAGTCATTCATACAAGTGGCTACAAAATAGTCAGCGATATGATGTCAACTTGCCTGCTATTATGCCTAACCCATTGAGATCTCATATACTTCTATGCCTTTCCAAGTTACTGAGTCATGATTGCTGGTTTTCTCAGCGCTAGGTGTTATAGAGTTTGTCCGTTATACACACTCATCGTGTGCGGTAGAAAATCGGTGTTTCACATTTTTTTGATGATACTTGTTGAAGTTCTAATTTATGTACCAAAACTTTTTTTTCTATATAATATCCACATTTCTCATAGGAGGTAGGGTTTCGTGGTTAAGAACACCAAAGACCGTTGCTCAGTAGGCTTAACTTGATTGCTCCACATGCAAGAACTATATATATATGGACTGGAGGTTTTATTATTTTCACCATATTACTTGGTAATTTTTATGTTCTTTGTCATGTTTTCTACGTACATGAGTTCAACTTGCAGGCCGCAGTATTTCCACCATTGTCCTCGATTTTGAGCCATGTCTCTCATCGTCCCTACGTCAAATCACATGTTTTGACCCCAACCTAACCCCCAACTAAGCAGCACCAAAACCGAAGTTAATGCCTTCCTATCCGTACATCAAGTTATATTCCGGTCGCCGCATCGCTTCTGCCAACCTTGTCTAACGCACAAAATAGCATGCAAAGATAGACGGTGGGCAGGTATACGTAATACGTGTGAAAGTCACCGAAGATGATGTCGAGCGGTTACCTCGGTTAGAAGACGACAGTCTGCAGCCAACACAAAGATCCACCTTGTCAGTGCTCAACTGATGTTCCCATCAGACTTCACCAATATGGTGAAGATATCCTCAACGTGGAGAGGCCAGATATCACAAATGTAGGGAAGAACACAACGAACTGTGGCATTGCACGCCCTTCCCTTGATATAAAGCCGCATGTCATGGCGTTGCCGCAGGGTCGCATGTTCGCGAAAGCTAATTCGGCTTTCGCAGTTCAGAATGCGATTCCCACTCCAGGGCCTCCATCAGTTGTAATTAGACTCCCGAATTGCTTTAAAGTTATTGTCTACTTCTAACTGGTCGCCACAAAAGGTGAGTGCAGGTATGAGTTATTGCCAGTCTTGAAAATGTACCTTACGTTTTGAAGGTGCATGGCATATACCGTACCTAGATACTTCACTCGTCAAGCGGTCCGACACTCGTTGGACTGCCTGTGAATCGTCGCTCTCCAAGGCGATACCATTGGTCTACTCGAATTGAGATTTACCACAAAAATAGCCGGCGGATCTGGATTTCTAACCACGGATCTTTTCAATGACAGACGCCTAATCCACTTGACCGTTGTTTCCCTTAGCGCGATTGGGGAATTTAGTTTGGGAGGTTTCTTGCGGATTTTCTAGTTGATATTTCGCAGTGGAACGTTTTTCGAACCACGTTTCACTCTGCCGGTCCAACATAAGTAGCCTGGCCTCCATCTGCATTCTAGAACGTAATACACAAGGTCGATAAGGTGGCTTTCGAAGCAAGTTGTCTTCCCAATGAAAGCACTGTTGGGATTAATGCTTAGTGAATGATCGAGTGGATCATTCTGTTTCAAAAGTATGTATGGGAACTGAGGGGTTCGGACTACCGTTACGAAATACCCCACAGACAGGTAATTATAAAACAGCTACCGATCGGATGGATTGTGCCAAATTTTCCAAGTTAACAGGTCGACGTAATTTCATCGCGACAATCAAAATCTTTATTACGATAGAAGTGGTTAATTCCCCGCTGTGGTAACGAAGTGGTTCGGATTAGTTTTTCTTCGGCATTCAGTTTCCACTGCGGTACTTAGCGTGTTTAAGTAGATGTTTTGGGAGCGATCAGAGGCTATTTACTATACATTTCGATTTACTGTTCCATGCTTAATTGCTTTTATGTACTCCTTAATAGCCTAAATGCGGAACTGTCTACGGTCCTGTTCCCTCGCCCAAACCAATGTTGATATTGATTCTTAGGCTTTTCTCTGGTAATAAACTGGAAGGTTAGACGGTATGAGTTACCCGACTGCTACTGGTAATCAGTTTTAAAACCAATCTGTCAGGGCTTGGGATCATCGTAGAGCTTGTAACCATAAAAAATGCACTACCTGATTTGATTGTTCCTTTTTTAACATCGCCATTATGCGTACCTCAACCTGAAAGCGATGTCAGGCTCAGCCAACCCAACACCATGGGTTGCCTGTTGCCAAAGTTAGTTCCGCAGAAGTTCGGTCCTCTTAGTTAGCCGTTGTCTACGAACGGATACCAAGTACGCGCTTATGGTGACCTTCTTGCATCAGAACTAGGTTCTAAACTACATTATGACGCAGTGACATCGTAATTTGATCATTAGCATTTACTGAATTTTTCGTGTGCCAATCGGTGTTGTTTCTGCATGATTAAAATAAGTTCCGGTAGCAGCAAGTGAGTACCGAACAAACCGTAAATATGAAGCAGTTTGATGCTTTTCAGGAATGCTTTGCAGTAAGCAAACAAAACACGTTGTTCCATGTAGGACAGTCCAGAGTGAAATTATGCAAAATAGGGACAATCGAGTTTTCATAGTTATCCTATTTAGTCAAGTTTTCGTCGTCACTTATACATTACTTTCTCTTATCATCAAATCCAATCTTTTAATAAGCAAGTATATCATTGAGATAATTAAGTAATCCGAGCACTTCAGAAAGTGGTGAATTTACATAGTACCTTACAATGAAATTGGGAAAAATCACCAGCCTCATCTACGAGATAGGCAATTCGACTAGATTTAAAGTCGCAAAAGCTTGAGCAACAAAAGTATTTGTTCATTGCAGCCCTTTCAGTCGGCAACTGCACATTAATCTTACAGGTTTGCGCTAATAGGTGATTTAATAAGCAGCGTCAACATCCAAATTATCATTGAAAATTACGGAAGCACTGTACAGCTGTTTCATTCTTGTTAGGAATTATCAGCAGTGCATGTTCAGCGCGTCGAAACCGGGACGCAGACCCGGGACGAACGACTGAGTCGAACGCCTCGGCCAGTATGCTAGCCGGTCTGATTCTCAAGTCAGAGACCTTAAAAAAAACAAGATAAGCGGTTGCCAAAAGATGAAATCCCAATTCAACGCATCAAATAATCTCTAGCGGATCAAAGAAACTTTAATATTAAGTGATTCCTAGCCGTACATGATTCGAGTTAAAAATCTCTTCTTTGGGAAGTAGCATACTCGCCCCCCCTGCTGAAATATACGCTGTCGCATCGACCGTTGTAAGTACCAATACATTTAGACGATAGGTTTACCACACTCCGTGAATCGCACAAGAGTTGGTCAGAACATGAATGTCATACTTGAAATGGCATACTCAAGAGAAATGCATCTTCACTTTCGGTAGAAGACAGAGGCTCCACCCGACATAAGCCCCACCGCCATCAGTATTTTACTCATGCGTGCACAGGTTGACACGTTAAGCGTCACGATATCAAAAAAAGTAATTGTTCGTTCACAAAAGCATTTCACAGCGAAAAAACCAACTAACGAAACTCCAGTTATTTGCCAGCCGATGCACTTCTTCGCTCTCGATTCCCCTTCAAGCTAGTCACACTCAGTATGTGAACACCTATGCGTGTATGTCAACAGGGGTGTTTAGCTCGTGCACTGGAGACCCTAGCCATCGGTGTGTGCTGCATCCAAAAGACTAGCATTCAAGCCTACATCTCTTATCCGACTGGCATCTCCATCTAGTCCTTCCGAAAAGTTTCATCTGCATCTTTCTGGGGACTCCGAGGCTTAGGCTGCACCACTTGAATGGATCCCAGTCGACAGGCGGGTGTGCACAGCAAGAATTGGAAGTTCATGGAGAGTAAATAACCGTCGCTCTGATACACGCAGCTTCGTTGTCGTCTTAGCGTGTGCGCCAACAGATTACAGCTCAGATACAGACAAGGACACTTTCTACCAAAAGCTGCACGACCTCTTACGCAGAGCAAGGTGAGGTGACATCGCGAATTTGGCAGGAGACGTGAATACTCGAGTAGACCGGTTGCCCTCGAATGAGGCGCATCTGGGAGGTCCCTTTGGTCTCGATTATTGTTGCTCTGAAAACAGTGGACGGTTGTTGGCGTTGTGCTCAGACCGTCAGTTGTTTCTCGGTAGCACGAGTTTCAGACGTTCCAATCACCGGTACGATACCCGGTGACCGACTTTACTCGAAATAGCGGTAGACTCAAGTCGATCACATCGCCAGCAGGTAGAGATGGCGGGGCCGCCTACAATACTGTAAGTAGCACTGAAGCAATCCACTCGTTCCCGAACGCATGTTAGAATTAACCAAGCTGTCCATGTGTTTCGGTGGTGCAACGTCGCTCAGACTGCACCAAACAGTCTGATTCGAAGCGCCTGCCAATTTTTAGAATCACACTGGCTGAGAAACGAGGATTGGCCAAAGCCAAACCAATCACCCAGCACTGCGCGCTTCTCAAGAATGCCTTGTATTCTAGCGGCTTAGTAAGTTTTAGCCTGACCCGCCGCTTTGTGACACCCTGGATTTCTGCCGAGTTTCTGGGACTTCTAGGTATATGCCAGTCCATCCCGGTTAGTGTCGAGTACAATAAAACACGGCTCGTAGCGAGACGTGAAGTCAATATAAGTTTACGTTAGAATCGCGAGATCTGGCGGGCTAAACGATATTTAGAGATGGGATATGTTGCTATCATGGCAAATTCTCACAAGCTCTTTCTCTTCATCCGAGCTGCCGTAAAGAAAGCACTGAGTATGAGCAAAACGATCTGTGAAACTGATGGTTCGTCTATACAAAACCACCAGCGACGTCTTGCGTGCTGGATGGGGCACAATATAGCTAGCCCTCATCGTCAGCCCTCTAATGGCTATTCCGGCAGGCGTCCGGTGGCCTGTTACTATAGCCCCACCAACAGAAGCAGAGATCCTCAGGGATATCTGAGCCTTAGGATGTCATAAAGTACCGGGCTCCGATGGCCTTTCCTCAACCCTATTTAAAGATGAAGAAATGGAACTGGTTAGAGCACTTCAGTTGTTGTTCTCGAAGACCCGGTACTCCGAGGTCCCTTCCTTGGAGGGGGAATCGACCGTTGTACCTATCTTCACAAATGGCTTACGCAGTGACTGCGCCAATCATAAGGATAATAGCCCAATCCCAATAGCATCAAAGCTGCTTACGTCCATCATTCTTCCCAGATTGTACAACATGCGTGAAGGGCAAACACCTTAGAAACAGGCTAAGTTTCGTGCTTTTCGCGGATGCATCGATCAAATATTCACCTTGCGACAGGTGTTAGAGCACCGTTTTACTTTCCAAAGGCCAACGATCATCGTGTTCTTGGACATTCGGTCAGCCTTTGACTCTGTTGGTAGGTCTGCA
The DNA here is from genome assembly GCA_008360955.1 of Fasciolopsis buskii. NCBI lineage: Eukaryota > Metazoa > Platyhelminthes > Trematoda > Plagiorchiida > Fasciolidae > Fasciolopsis > Fasciolopsis buskii. The sequence goes on from LUCM01010028.1 coordinate 28,271, forward strand.
CAATGGGACTGTTTGTTGAGAAATGGAGTACCTGAGAAGCACGTGTCGGTCCTCGAGAAGCGCTATACCGTCATACGCCAGGTTGGGTTAGGTCTTATGGTCAGAGCGGCTTTCGCGAACCTACGACACTTGTGATGCTGCCATGACATCCGAATTTCCCTCAAGGAAAGGGTGTACAATGCTACAGTTCGTAGTGTTCTTCTTTAAAGTTGCGCTGAAGATGACCGGCGAATTTCTGTGTTTGACCACCGATGTCACCGAAGCATTACTCGTGTCTGGCGGGAGAATCGGGTAAGCAACGACGAGGTGCGTCGTCGTGTGTTGGGTTTAGACATTCGTCCTCTGACTGAGAAAATCGCTCTGTATTACTTCGGTGGCTTGGATACGTATTACATATGCCTGCCCATCATCTACCCTTTCGTGCTCTTTTTGTGCATGCTGGGCAATACTGGAAGAAGCGAAGCGATCAGGCTATGACTAAGCGTAGAAGTGCGAAGAAGCTAGCTTCAGTTTTGGCCTCGGTTGGTGCTTCCAACCCTCCTGATTGGAGCTCAGGGGATGATGACTGTCGTTGGTTGGAGACACTCAGAGATACGACTCAGAACTGAAGTCAGTGGAGCGAATGCTGTGTAGCCTGACTGCAGAACTCATCTCTCCAAAAAACCTCATAAACATCCATTATAATAATGCTTGTTTGCTTGTGAACTGATGCTGAGGCTTGCAGTGCTCAGTGACTTTTGCTTACCTGCTGCACGTTGTTCCATTTATACATTAGATTGAATCCTGTATAAATTTTATTTTCTTCTATAGAGCCAGTCACTCAGATTTTATGGAAGCTTGTGTCAGTTGTATGAAGTCTCAAACACGTGAACCAATCTGCGCAAGGTTGTTACGTTTTATCCAAACGGAATTAGATAATGTTCTCTGCTGCCTCAAAGCATAGTTGACCTTCCAATGGAATCTATTTTTACAGATCAATAAACTTCACTTGCAGTCGTTTTTGTTCTATAGATTGATCCGATCGTTGTCGGGTGTAATGAAACTTTGGGCAGGGCAAAAATGTTCATGTTTTATCTCGGATCATATGTGATCCGTTACCTGGCTTTGCCAAGTGTCACGGCGGTCGTCTAGTTGCCAAGCTATTGTCTGGAAACCAGGAAAGAAGGATTCTTATTAAGAAGGCATCTCTGGGGGATATCATAGTGATTTGACGGTTGCTGAAAAAATCGAAACGGGGCTATGTTTTGAAGGGCATTACCTCCTGGTTTGATAGAAATTGATAACGAAATAAGGACAATCGTTTGACTCACAGAAAGAAGCTAGTATTATCAATGAGCCAAAAAAATCCATTTGAATTTCGTCATTGATGTCGTGTTGCTTGTATGACTAACGGTTCCCATTGATTTCCACTGAACCATCGAGCGATATCCGTTGACTGTTTATTACGGTCTGCGTAGATAGCAGATAAAGAAATTCGCTCTCCCAATTAGATAAAACACCTGATTCCAATGGATCTTGCTGCGTATCGTCGAACGTGTAGCTGTCACTGTTTTGCCACCTGATTTGGACAAACTACCGATGTAGGAAGCTTATCTCAGTTGGTCGATTTGGACCCGTTCCGGACACATGGCACCTGCCACAATCGTGTTCACGTTAACAGATGTGGGATGTATGTGAAACCACCTGCACTCAGTTTGTGACACGCTTGTCTATGTACTTTTAGGTGAAGGCCGAGCTGTACTCGTAACAAAAAACATTGTCCCAGTTCAGAAATGCTCAGTTTAAACTCAAACATGTCTGATAGTCTACCGAATTATGGCAAGTAGGAACATCCATTCTCTCCATCGCCGAAATATTGGAGCTCACTCGAAGAAGTACGAAATAGATAATGTGGCTTCTCCGAGGGGTGTAGGACGAAAGAAACCTTTGAGAGAAAACGTGTTTTGAATGAGTTACCAAACCGTACCACTAATTTTCTTAGATGGCCACGCGTGTTGCCATTGAACAAGGATCGTCACAAGAGTTCGGGCATGATATGATTTCTTCTCTCTGTCTTGGGCCTTGGGTTCGAATCCATTTGAATATATGTGATGCCATGCTACTATCAAAATGAATTACGCAGGAGCCCGGATATGAGAGGGAGGAAGTTATTGTGGGCGGAGTGAAAAGCAAACTAGACATGTTTTGCGAATCGTACAAATCGGCCAACGGGAATGCATTTTGCTTACGCGAAGCTAGGTCTGTTTTTTATCACCCGGCAGCAAATAAACACACCTGGTTAATAATCAGTCGCGTAACTAAGGGAAGTAGTGTAATATCGATTTTCTGACCCCATGGTCTCACATGTCTTTTGGTCTGTAGGGGAAAAAAACGTAAGTACACAATCATCGTGTTGTGAATTCTGCAGAATAACGGTGAGAATATCTTATCGTGTTAGTCAAAAAGAGCTGAACTTCCTGAATAGATTACTAGCTCTGTCAAGCTGTAAGCACCTTATTCAGAAAAGAAATTGGATGTTGCTCTTAGCAGATGACAGGAAGCGCAACTTGATAGTGTAGTGTAATACTGCAGCCTATGCCTGGTTGACACCCTCTCGGATTGCAGGTTTCACACACAGGTGCAAGGCCGTCCAGTTTACTTTACACTTGGGATTCAGCGGATTTTAATTTCGCTTTCATTGAAGTTCAGGTATCATACCTTCAATCTCTGACGTTACTCGCAAGCAGTGTGAGGTCTACATGAGTATCAAATGCGATTCAGGTTAATGGGGACATCTGCTCATCCTGTGGATAAGACTAGACTTGGTGAGATGCATTCGGTTAGAGGTAGCAGGACAATTGCCGTGTCTTCCTTCAAAGCCAACAGGGGCTACTGACTGCTGTTGAGAACGAAATATGGACACATTGAGTTCCGTTGTTCTGGTCAGCTCCAATGCAAGCTGACCACGCTATGGTAACTCGCCTTCAAGAGCCTGAGTTCAAACCCTGGGGGAGATAGATATGGACTACCACTGAACTCTAATGAGGGCGAACGTGTAGTTCGTCACTCCCCGAGTGTAAGGTTTACGGGATTATCTGAGTTCTGTACGCGAAAGGCGCATTCTAGAGAACAGTCAGTCAATCAATCTGGTAATTATTCGGAAGTATTTATGGGACTCAAATATGCTACCGTTTGGAAGACAAGGTCTTGCGATGGGAACTTACGAAATCTCCAAGGTTTGAAAAATGCCTTGGCAAAAGCTTTCGATGATATATTGATATCATTAGTTAATGTACTGACAAGCATCATACTAAGGGGAGTTCGATCTGTTATCATTGGCAGTTGTAGAAATGCGACGTATTGGTTTATATACCAGTGGTCTCACTGTTACGATTCTCATAATTATAATATCGGAAAGTGTAACAACAGTTAACAGGAATACAAATAGATGGTACTTGATGACGAGAAGGATTCCAACGCAATATTGAAAAGATTTTGTTAAATGGAGTAAAAAGGTTTAATTATCGAGAGAAAGGGACCAAATATTTTCGTTTTCATTCTGTACCTTGATGAGTTTGACTTTTGCGTTTGTTTCCGCTTACGGGTTGCAAATCCTACTAACAGGCCATACAGCGTTCGCACCAAATGACTTTGGTTTTAAGTTTTGTCTGAACGTCTCTAACCGGCGTTGGTCCAAATCTGAGGGTACAATTTAAAAAGGCGGTAGAAATCGGTTCTCATCGCAGTGGCCTCTCAAGAGCAGTGTAATTAGTGATGTCCTAGAGCTTAGAGTTTCCCGTGAATTTCCACTCGGGAAACTAAATCCGTGAAAGCAGATCACTGGACGTGGAGCGAAATTGCTGTGGAAAGTGCTTACACAGGACCCCAGCCAAACTGCGGTAAAGTGATCTTAGCGTACAAATCGCTGCTGTTTTTGATTTAGATGAGCCAGCAAATTTACTGAAAATGATATTGGTTTACTATTAAATTCCCCTAGCCAGCACAATCCCCAGAATGCTTCATTGTAGGTTATTTTTCATTTACCTTAAAAACAATTTGGTATGGCGAAAATCACGAGGAATTCTTATCCCTTCTGGCTCATTTCCGTGACTATCGAGTCTGATCTTCGGTCGGTCTGACTTGCACAAATTAACTGCAACGATACAAACGTGATTCGATGAAAATAAGAATTCGCCCCAGTATATTGTTCGGAACTTTTGTTTCCACTCATTTATGTCCTGATAAAGCCATGACCGAAGTCTCGGCTGTAACTAGGTCTCATAAATTGTCCGAGGTGCCTAAGCTCACTCCAAGAGAACTTCGTCGGAAAAGTTGAACTTTCAATTGACGAAGTGGTGAATAAGCTTAAAATAACAAGATAGTCTACAGATTCATCCCCGGTTGGCGGTCTGTAATCGACTTGGTGAGGGATTAGTCACTTAGAATGGCAATAGAGTTTAATCACAGGGGTCACATTGTCAACAAATTAGATTTTGACGTGTTGCGTCTCCTGTCATATACACGTGACCACTATAGTCTAGAATCAGTCAATCGATTGTATGGCTTAGTCTATTCAAATACATCCCGTCTAAGGCAGGTTCATTGGGCTCTTTTCTATCTCAATGTTTGTTAATTATTGGAAGGAACTTAATCAGTGCTACGCTGCAAGATGTAACAGATGTGGAAAAACGACATGGCAAGGTACGTACTTAGCAAGCGCACGTGAAAATGAGCTGCATTTACTCTTATCATAGGTTGTGGGAAACACATACAACAGGTGATGGCATCTGTACCGGAGTCGAACAGATGCAAATGTCCCCGTTAATGCGCCCTTATTCGATTACATTTCATGGTCAACGGATCTGTGCATGACATTGCTGCATTTTCTAACCTATTTACTTTGTGATTTCTGTTAATGTACTTGGTTTTGGTGAAACTTACTTATGGTTTCGTAAACTGAGTAAAAGCTTTATGCCCAAAAAACAATCTTGATTTTCTCATTGTTGGTATTACCTTACGGGATATTTCCTCAGCGGGAAGATTCGATCATATTCTATGAATAGCGTAAACAACACCTTACGAGGAACGTTGCTTTGTAGTACGGTCCGTTAACTATGTAAGCCGCATGACAGAATAAACCTAATATCATGACGTCAATAAGTCAATCAAAGTCCCACGGACCCAGATCCTGGGACCTTTCGGAAGGTCAGCACACTGTGGAACTGTTCTATCCATTTGAAATTTGTTTGTCAGTTTCATTTATCCTATGCAGGTACAGTTGAACGAACGAAAAACCGAGTTCAACAAAATAGCAATTTGAATGCTCAAAGATGCGCAGTGGTTCACAGTCAGCTCAAAATGTTCGGAAAATGTATGTAAAGCCGACCACACAATTGATGTCCAGGATAGGTCCTAGCAACCGCTGTTAGCTTAGTGATGAACCCCGACGGTAAATCCGAAATTCCAGTGAAGCTAATAAACCGGACAAGGAAATGTTTGATCATGTGGGTATATTTTTACAGCTCGCACAACCGTGGTAACCAAAAGGTTTATCAGGGGGAAGGTCGTCTATTGCGTAAAGTAATATTTTTATTTAATGGATAAGACGGCAAGGGACAAATGGAACGTACGAGTGCCACATTCCCCCTGCTTGGAAGCAAGCGTAGTGTAAACGAAATAGCATGTAAACGGAATTCCAGAAGAGGAAAAATTCATAATTGTTTTTTAACCTTCACAGAACATTTTGTGACATTTGGTTGCCTTTGGATTATTCCAACGGCAAGTGGGTTCTGCGGACAAGCCACACAGCATTCGCTCCACTGACTTCAGTTCTGAGCCGTATCTCTGAGTGTCTCCAACCAACGACAGTCATCATCCCCTGAGCTCCAATCAGGAGGGTTGGAAGCACCAACCGAGGCCAAAACTGAAGCTAGCTTCTTCGCACTTCTACGCTTAGTCATAGCCTGATCGCTTCGCTTCTTCCAGTATTGCCCAGCATGCACAAAAAGAGCACGAAAGGGTAGATGATGGGCAGGCATATGTAATACGTATCCAAGCCACCGAAGTAATACAGAGCGATTTTCTCAGTCAGAGGACGAATGTCTAAACCCAACACACGACGACGCACCTCGTCGTTGCTTACCCGATTCTCCCGCCAGACACGAGTAATGCTTCGGTGACATCGGTGGTCAAACACAGAAATTCGCCGGTCATCTTCAGCGCAACTTTAAAGAAGAACACTACGAACTGTAGCATTGTACACCCTTTCCTTGAGGGAAATTCGGATGTCATGGCAGCATCACAAGTGTCGTAGGTTCGCGAAAGCCGCTCTGACCATAAGACCTAACCCAACCTGGCGTATGACGGTATAGCGCTTCTCGAGGACCGACACGTGCTTCTCAGGTACTCCATTTCTCAACAAACAGTCCCATTGTGCAGACCTACCAACAGAGTCAAAGGCTGACCGAATGTCCAAGAACACGATGATCGTTGGCCTTTGGAAAGTAAAACGGTGCTCTAACACCTGTCGCAAGGTGAATATTTGATCGATGCATCCGCGAAAAGCACGAAACTTAGCCTGTTTCTAAGGTGTTTGCCCTTCACGCATGTTGTACAATCTGGGAAGAATGATGGACGTAAGCAGCTTTGATGCTATTGGGATTGGGCTATTATCCTTATGATTGGCGCAGTCACTGCGTAAGCCATTTGTGAAGATAGGTACAACGGTCGATTCCCCCTCCAAGGAAGGGACCTCGGAGTACCGGGTCTTCGAGAACAACAACTGAAGTGCTCTAACCAGTTCCATTTCTTCATCTTTAAATAGGGTTGAGGAAAGGCCATCGGAGCCCGGTACTTTATGACATCCTAAGGCTCAGATATCCCTGAGGATCTCTGCTTCTGTTGGTGGGGCTATAGTAACAGGCCACCGGACGCCTGCCGGAATAGCCATTAGAGGGCTGACGATGAGGGCTAGCTATATTGTGCCCCATCCAGCACGCAAGACGTCGCTGGTGGTTTTGTATAGACGAACCATCAGTTTCACAGATCGTTTTGCTCATACTCAGTGCTTTCTTTACGGCAGCTCGGATGAAGAGAAAGAGCTTGTGAGAATTTGCCATGATAGCAACATATCCCATCTCTAAATATCGTTTAGCCCGCCAGATCTCGCGATTCTAACGTAAACTTATATTGACTTCACGTCTCGCTACGAGCCGTGTTTTATTGTACTCGACACTAACCGGGATGGACTGGCATATACCTAGAAGTCTCAGAAACTCGGCAGAAATCCAGGGTGTCACAAAGCGGCGGGTCAGGCTAAAACTTACTAAGCCGCTAGAATACAAGGCATTCTTGAGAAGCGCGCAGTGCTGGGTGATTGGTTTGGCTTTGGCCAATCCTCGTTTCTCAGCCAGTGTGATTCTAAAAATTGGCAGGCGCTTCGAATCAGACTGTTTGGTGCAGTCTGAGCGACGTTGCACCACCGAAACACATGGACAGCTTGGTTAATTCTAACATGCGTTCGGGAACGAGTGGATTGCTTCAGTGCTACTTACAGTATTGTAGGCGGCCCCGCCATCTCTACCTGCTGGCGATGTGATCGACTTGAGTCTACCGCTATTTCGAGTAAAGTCGGTCACCGGGTATCGTACCGGTGATTGGAACGTCTGAAACTCGTGCTACCGAGAAACAACTGACGGTCTGAGCACAACGCCAACAACCGTCCACTGTTTTCAGAGCAACAATAATCGAGACCAAAGGGACCTCCCAGATGCGCCTCATTCGAGGGCAACCGGTCTACTCGAGTATTCACGTCTCCTGCCAAATTCGCGATGTCACCTCACCTTGCTCTGCGTAAGAGGTCGTGCAGCTTTTGGTAGAAAGTGTCCTTGTCTGTATCTGAGCTGTAATCTGTTGGCGCACACGCTAAGACGACAACGAAGCTGCGTGTATCAGAGCGACGGTTATTTACTCTCCATGAACTTCCAATTCTTGCTGTGCACACCCGCCTGTCGACTGGGATCCATTCAAGTGGTGCAGCCTAAGCCTCGGAGTCCCCAGAAAGATGCAGATGAAACTTTTCGGAAGGACTAGATGGAGATGCCAGTCGGATAAGAGATGTAGGCTTGAATGCTAGTCTTTTGGATGCAGCACACACCGATGGCTAGGGTCTCCAGTGCACGAGCTAAACACCCCTGTTGACATACACGCATAGGTGTTCACATACTGAGTGTGACTAGCTTGAAGGGGAATCGAGAGCGAAGAAGTGCATCGGCTGGCAAATAACTGGAGTTTCGTTAGTTGGTTTTTTCGCTGTGAAATGCTTTTGTGAACGAACAATTACTTTTTTTGATATCGTGACGCTTAACGTGTCAACCTGTGCACGCATGAGTAAAATACTGATGGCGGTGGGGCTTATGTCGGGTGGAGCCTCTGTCTTCTACCGAAAGTGAAGATGCATTTCTCTTGAGTATGCCATTTCAAGTATGACATTCATGTTCTGACCAACTCTTGTGCGATTCACGGAGTGTGGTAAACCTATCGTCTAAATGTATTGGTACTTACAACGGTCGATGCGACAGCGTATATTTCAGCAGGGGGGGCGAGTATGCTACTTCCCAAAGAAGAGATTTTTAACTCGAATCATGTACGGCTAGGAATCACTTAATATTAAAGTTTCTTTGATCCGCTAGAGATTATTTGATGCGTTGAATTGGGATTTCATCTTTTGGCAACCGCTTATCTTGTTTTTTTTTAAGGTCTCTGACTTGAGAATCAGACCGGCTAGCATACTGGCCGAGGCGTTCGACTCAGTCGTTCGTCCCGGGTCTGCGTCCCGGTTTCGACGCGCTGAACATGCACTGCTGATAATTCCTAACAAGAATGAAACAGCTGTACAGTGCTTCCGTAATTTTCAATGATAATTTGGATGTTGACGCTGCTTATTAAATCACCTATTAGCGCAAACCTGTAAGATTAATGTGCAGTTGCCGACTGAAAGGGCTGCAATGAACAAATACTTTTGTTGCTCAAGCTTTTGCGACTTTAAATCTAGTCGAATTGCCTATCTCGTAGATGAGGCTGGTGATTTTTCCCAATTTCATTGTGAGGTATTATGTCAATTCGCCATTCTTTTTATGTTCAAATTTGCATTGTTGCAGCCCAGTCCGCGATTCTTAGGCTTTTCGCACACTTTAGAACACCAATGCGAACGTTATTTCTTGTGTTTGGTATAACCAAAATGAATAAAACAAACGGTGCACCAATATACTTATCAGCTAAACGGAAGCGTCATCGATCAGGATGACACGTGGCTTGTTACGATCTGCCCGTACATACATGTATACTGATGAATGCGGGTCGATATTAATGACAGTTCAAAGTGGCTGGTCCACCTTTTAGAAGGAGGGTAAAGGTCATTGTCGTGTGACTAACAAGATAAACCCTGATGTAATCCATGTTCACACCTGTGCATCAACTAGACCGCCTGGTGTGTCTACATTGTTGATTCTTTGATTATATTTCTTAGTGGTCAAGTAATTCTATCGGGAGCACAGTCAAGAATTGGTGTAGTAAGAACCTAAGGAATAGGAACTATGGAATAACTTTTAAAACTCGATATAATTTACAACTAAACAGGGACTAGACGAATTTAAGCGACCTGTATCTCTATACCACTGGTACTATGGCCAGTAATATCACAAGCAGCCGGCCATGAACTTTATAGAGTAACGACGACCACCAGGGTGAAAGTTCACGGCAGTCTGTACAGTCATTAACCTTGGGCTAACGTGCTCTGGTTTCCGTTCCTTCAGGGCTATCCGCTCAAATAGAAAGAAAAACGAGTAATGATAAGTTGGAAAACTATATAGAAGTCAAAAGATTTCGTGGGTCAGAACGCCACTCACTGCATCACGTAGCCATATCAGGTAGTGTCCAATCGTTGCTTGGGTGGGGGGCGGTTAGGATCTGGCGGACTCTAACCCCATAGTTTAATTATAATTTCATGATCTAATCCACTGGTTAAAACTTTCATACTGTTTTGCCAGTTAATCGATTGGTTACCTCAACCCACTCTGGAGCTGTTATTTGCTTAGGAAAACAACCCATAACGAGACAGTCGTTCTGTGGGCCTAGACAAAACATGCAACAACCAACGTAGTCTATTCTGATTCAATATCTGTTTTAAACACTGAACCCCGAAACCAATACCTGACGACGTTTTCCAACACTACAAGGACAACATTGTTCAAACGGCGAAATTTTTTGTACACACCGTGTCCCTAAGCCGTACAGATGTACCGACCCCGTTGCTGTTGTGTACACGCAACCTTTGATCGTTAAACGGATATCACCCAGGTAAAAGGAGTCTCAAGTTGGTGAACCCCAAACGGGCGCGTGAAAACAGTTCATTCAATAGAAGACCACTAGGTGGGATACAACTATCCAAGTAACTAAATCTATCAAACCCACTCAATTCTCCAACCCCCTTGTAAGAACAAGGTTCAGCTTCGAGCCTTTCCAGTCCTGCAACAACATTTTGCACTTTGGAGGTGCAAGGCGCATACCACACATAACTGCACTGTCGTTCATACGATGATGAAAACCTCGTAACTTGCTTGGATCTCCACTGAGTAGCACAACACCGTCCACATATTACAAGTCAGACAAATTCCTGTCTGAGCAAATAATAATCCATTATTCCCACATGAATATGGGGCTATCTCCATAACCATTTCAATAACAAAACTGAAAAGAAAAGGTGAAAGGGGGCAATCCTGACGAACAGCAATTCTCGTGGTGAACTCGGATGAAAAATCCCCCCGAAGATGTACTCGTCTTCGGTAATTCGCATAGAGTTTGGATGAGTGTAATGGATTTCTGTAGTGCACCTCTCAATGACTGGCAGAGGCTGAGAACTGTATGACCGACTAAATCAAACCAGGACGCGGTAAGATGAAATATGTATTAGAGGCCTCGAAACTGATCCGAATGGCTCCCATGCAATTTCTTCCCGACCATTATGTTCCACAGCATTTGGGCTATTTTTTATGATTGCTGTTCTTCCGTGCAGAACTGGGGCAAATCCGGCGCACTATGGACTACACCTATGGAAGCAGTCACACAATCCAAAGATAAATTGTGGAGTTGGAAATCCGCATCCTTTCAGAATCTGTTAACTCAAGTGTTTAGCTAACCAAGAGGATGGTAGTTTCAGTTCGCGCGTGGTACCGTAGTGTTGGTGCTCAAAAGATCTGATGATCATTGTCCAAGAACATCATTTTTTTGGATACGGCTCCATTCTATAAAGCTGGACAGTTCTGGACTCGAACAGTAGCACTAGATGGGATAGATACAATTATGCCATTTTATGATAGTCCTCTAATGAATTCACAGTAATTCTAAGTCAGCAGCCTTCTGTGGCAATCGCTTTAAAAGCCCAGGAGCCGCAGTCATAAGAAAATCATTTTTACCGCATCCTAACCTAGACCAAACTGAGCAAGCGCTTCCAGCACCTCGAATTATAAATAGCCAACGATCACGTGATCAAATGATAGGGAAAATCAGTATACAATCCTGGGTTACTGCGACGTCAAGCAGCGGAAGGTCTGTAAAATCCAGTGGAGGCGAATAGACGGTTGAAACGGGCTCTTGCTCTGACGCACTAACAGTCGTGTAGTGATTTGGAGGACTACTCGTTTTAGGCCGAAATGTGTCGTTACAGAACGGGCAGTACAGATATGCATATTCAGCAAGAGATTTATTAAAATTGACCATGTTAGATGGGTATGCATCATAAAATAACGGCAACAAGATGGTGCCCTGCAAAACATCAAGTGTTGAGCGAGGACTCTGAAACAAAAACGTATAAAATTAATGGATTAGTAAACCAACGATCAGCGATTCAACAATCTTTAGAGTGCGAAGGCGGAGTAATTGCTCCATATCGACATAGTTAAAAAGGTCAACATCGGTTTGGAACTAAAGGCTAGAAGTCATTTGGTTTACTTATCGTCTCAATGTTTAGCTGGGTAAACTTCTAGATGTTTAAGCAATCTGAAGCGTAAGTCGATCCGTTCCCAACGGATGGTTCATTTTTACAATCAGTAGGAATTCATTCAGCGGCACTCCTTAACTTCTGATTATATAATTAGCCATCCGACTGACTGAGGACTTTCCATATAACGGTTTTAATGGCTCCCTTGTTCCTCTTTAGTTTTCGTTGCAAAGGTCTGACTCAGAATCCCTGCTGTTGATTAGCTTAGAAGAAGTTCCTAAGGTAGCATATTCCTTGGCACAGTTTCTTGAATATCGAAGCTGGAGAACACTGCATCGAATGTGAGACGTCTTCCACGGACCACACAAGTTTGGGTAACCAGCCATTTACTAACACAACGTGGATGGAATGAAATGCACGTAACATTAATTCAATAACTGATCGTCTTCTGTGGCCTCCTGTAGACTTCTATGTCATTGGTTAAATTACGCTTTTATGTGTTGAACTCATATATGGTTTGTGCACGAAGAGGTGCGCTATAGCTTCGTGATCGCCTACACTTCTGCCAATCAGCTAATCAGGATCCTGAGGACACAAAAGTGATGAGGACCAAATGCAGCGACTGGCACTTGATTAGAATTAGTGCATCACAGTCACGTTTTTGCTTTTGTGTCACAATTCGTTTACAGACGTTTCACAGAGTTATTGTGATGAAACCCATAGGTGGTTCTGTAGCGGAACATGGATTCATTCTTCCGGATCGCTTGTTTAACCGTTTGCCATTTGCGCGTTGCTTATGCACGATTTTATCAAGTGGTCTCAACCTCCTGCCGTTCCCGACGGTCTTTTTGTTGTGCCGGTCGAGTTTCTGGGTTGTCAGTATTGCAATCGTACAGACCCGAGTAAGAGTGATGCACAAGTGGTTACAATGGTTAAGGGCAATCAAATGTAATACGAGATGCGCGCTATGATAATAGGCCTTATCGTTCTTGTATTTCACAAACATTGCAGAAGACTTGAGGTGCGAAAAATTTTCGTCGTGAGCTAGATGTAAACCATAAATCTGATCTTCAACAACTTGTATTTGACACCAATCTATAACAGAGCTTTATCGTGCACCTGCTAAAAATAATAAGGGAGTGTAAACTTAGCGCCAAAATATTCCCGTCCTATTATGCCCCCGACATCTCGTAATCAAAAATATCTTTATCGTTAACTGTACCAACTTCAAAAGTCGTTTTGGTTCTAATCCAGCTGCGTCCTGCATAATCAGACAATAACAACCAAATGGCTTCTGGCTGGTCAACAATGGACTGACAAACAGTAATGTCAGTCTTCATCTCAGTTTCATGGCTGATCATTCCGGACCGTAAGATTTTCCAGCATGGGTTGGTTTCCGAATATAAAACTGTTTCGTTTTCGTACGACTGGTTCTACAAAAATCGAGTGACTTTGCTTCTTAGAATGAGCTCAGCCTCTGAGCTCTCAAGGGTCTGACAACATTTGTCCTCGCCTAATAGTATTACTCGTTCTTACGCAATTTACGTTACGTACACTCAGCGTCACTTGAAAGGATGGATGTGCTCCAATCATCGGACAATTGGCACTTCGCGATTGCGCGTTGACGTTGACACATCATGGAGGATGTTGCTGGAACCACCGGAACTCCATTTGTGACCAACTTGTCTGCACACTTTTAAGTGAAGGACGAGATGTTCCCGTAACAAAAGAACATTTTCCCAGTTCAGAAATACTCAGTTTAAACTCAAAAATGTCTGATAGCCTACCAAATTATGGCAAGTGAGAATATCCATTCTCTTCACTGCCAAAATATTGAAAGTTACCCGAAAAAGTTTGGAAATATGGAATCAACAGTGCTAGTACGACTGAGATAAGATGACTTCTCCGAAGAGGAAGGGTTCGCTGAATGAATTACCAAATCGAACCACTGATTTTCCTAGAAGAGTGAACATGTTGTCATCAAACGTGAATCCTCACAAGAACCATGAATGCCAAATCCCCAGATATTAGATCAGCCGTAAACGAGGCATCGACCCAGTTTGTCGACCTACTATTAGGCCTAATGCCAAGGAAAGTTATGTTTCTTTTTTGCCTTCCGACTCACATTCGCGTTTCTTTGTGATGCGAGTCCTAATCGTAAAAAGAAGGCATGCAGCGGCAGTTACCGCAGTTGCCACCCTTGAAGAGGTGGACAATTTTTGACATATCGGGTATGTATCCCGAATTCCCAACAAACTCCCAAGTTCCAGATGAAAACCAGCCAACTTGACCAGGAGCCTTGATGTGAAGACTTAATTACGGCCCCTATAATTTCAGCCTGAAGAAGATCAGGAAAACCGAAAGAGTTCACCTGTTTAGCGGAATGTTCATCAGTTCAACTGATTGCACCTAGATGGAAAATTGCGCTGAGCAATTAATAAACATTATTTAAATATGGTCTAGTGCCACAGACGATGACAGTGGGGAGTAATTTCTATTATTTGGCATGTGGAAGATAGACGCTCGATAATATCAGAATGCTATTTACGCATCAGTTTAATTTCGATGAAATTTCCAACTCAGTACATCGTGTGAAACATGGGAACAACTTTGCCGATTTCAATACTTTTTCCCCACACGGGAACTATTTTTGGTTACAGACATGTGATCGACTTCTCTGTTTGCCGTCCGAGTACAATATACAGTCTGATTTCGTGTGTGGGGGCTGCCAGTCAAAGTCCACCCGAACGTAAACACGCGACTAACCGATAAATGGAGATAGATTTTTGTTTTTTGTAAACCAAAGCTGAACAACAGTATTCCATTCTCACAAGGTGCAGGTGGTCAGGATCAGGAAACTAACTACTAACCACGATAATCATCCGCTTGTTCCAGTTTGACGGGTATAATCGAACATCATTTGCCATTTAGGAAAACAACAACTAATTCACCACTTATGGTGATTCGGTATTTTTTCCTACCGAAGATATGAAAACTTGACAACTACAGGTTCAAAGCGGAATAATTGTATGGTGTTGTAGGACAAACTAAGGCAAGCTTACAAATTCACATTCCAGTCAACAGAAAAGGAAGAAGAAATAGATTACTATACGTGATGAAAAACATAATAACATTGTCGGCTTGGTAGTAGATAGAACGTATAGAGTAGGCAATACAATTTCAGTTATGAAAGTGCGAGGAAAACTTTATCATAATTTTTTTCTTCGTGAATATTAATCTCACTCAAAAAGGAACAGTGGAATAGGGCTAAGCATTAATACGACAGGGGATTAGTCTGCACTTCGAACGAACTGATGTGTGTGAATGTCAGGACGACAGACTATTATGTAATGGACAAGTAGGACATTCAAGGAAACTTTTCACCTGTCTTGATGTGCAACTCAAATATTTTTTTCATAAACGGAATTAGCAGGAATAGAAAAAACCCGGCTAGTGGCAGATAAGGTTTGGCTAAGCAAATGAAAAATAACTGGAGACAAATAGAACAAAATGGGGTGAACAAATCGATGGTCAAACGAAGTAATCACAATTTATTTGGCAATAAACTGTCTAAGTCTTCAGATTTGCAAAGATTGGCGATGCATTCGTTCGACACATTTGAGCATACGAGAGGACCATTGTAAATTGATGCAAATTGTACGATCTCAGCATTTTACGCATTCGGTCCTGAGAAAGGCGACAGTATCTATTTTCGGATGCACATTAGGGAAAGGTGATCGAGAAGGAGTGGAATTGTATCCAATGCACTTGGATGTATTAAGATGTAGACCTAATTGAAAAGAATAGATCTGATTATTCTTGAAACGTTCAGCGAGAGAGAGAGAGCGAGACGAAAACCGAGGGATTAGAAATTGAACTAGATAATATGACATCATTCCACATCCAATATGTTGAAGCAGGTGAGTCACAATACAGATCGCTAAATAAAGCAGTGAAAAGATGAGGCAAAAGAACGATTCAGTGAGGAACAGCGGAATTATCAAACAAGAGATCTGATAAGTGGTAACGAAGTTTGGTTCGTTGAGTTCTATTGTAAAAGTAGTCTTTTAGTCAATGCGATATAGAAACTGGACATTCAATGGACCTCGGCCGGCCGTGGCCAAGGGGATAAAATGGTGGCGTTTGGGCGTGAAGGTCGCGGGTTCGAATCCTCCCACTGGCGGTCAACTTCCCCACTTGGAATCCCTTTGCTTGTCGCAGCCCCCTTCCCAAAGAATGATGCACATCGTTATCTCACTAACAAAGGAAGTAAATGATAAGAGAAAGAGAGAGCGGGGAACATCGTCGAGGGCAGGGACGTAATCATAAAGAGCGCAAACTGATTTACAGTTGTTTAAACTGTTAGAAACAAGAAGCCAGATTGAAGCGACTGCATCCAAGGCACATCTATTGGGCCTATACTCGAACTGAATTCGGTCCATATAGGTAACTAGTAGACACAGAAACGAGTGAGAACAGGGCGTTCAGTTAATTAGTTTACAAAAGGGCTAATGACAATGGGACGAAATCAGTGTGATAAGTTTTGGGGTTGTGTTTGTGAATGAGAACGGTCATAGATCCTCAGAAAGCTAGGATATCACTAGTAACGAAAGATTTGTTGACGATAAACGTCATAATTTTCGTGAGAGAAATCGCTTCCAGTTAGATCAGGGTATAATACAAACCATCCAGACTAAATGCGGACGTAATTTTGACCATCGAAGAAGCATGAGCATTTTTTACTGGAACGAAATGTTTAGATTCTTGGGCGGCAGGCAATGTGTAGTATGACAGACATTTGCACTGCAAACAGGTAACCAATTTTGTCGGCTGCACAGCAAGCTGATGCTGTGAGTAGCACGCAGAAGCTGATTGGTCGCGGATAGGTTCAGTTGCTTTGACCTCTGTTCGACCATAATGGCGAAGTATTTCAAATAACCTCGATCGGGAAGTTTAGAGTCAGAATCGTTCACTCGTTTCATGAACTTAAATTGGAGTAAAATTCTCCTGCCGTTGTTATAGAGTGCGATTTCAGTCAAACGACAAATGTCAAAATCGCATTCAGCCTCTTTCTAACTAGGTCAATGGAACTGAGGCAGCAGTAGAAGGAAGAATCAATAATATACTATGACAAAAGAAAACTGAAGCAAGGGGATATTTGTGAAAGACAGGTTCCTTGACTTACCGTTCATTTGTTTCGTACTGGAAAGTCAATGGTGATCAGAGTGGGACTAAACAGTAGGTCTAAATGAGGTGATGGAATGATCACTGGACAAAACTGGAGAGTGGAACCATAAGAGAAAATGATCGAGGTGATTGGTAATTACTCTGTCCAAAATTTCATTACACCTGACGGGAATAACTAAAGGCCAGCTAAATCGTAAGCAATTAAAAGAATAATTAGGGTTGTTGTTAAAATCACAACATAAGCAGATAAACTACAGAGGTACATGAACAGGCATCTTGGAACAAACTATTGCAATACATAGGACAAAATGGGGGTATACATACATTAGTAATTATCGCGTCATAATAAGGGGAGAGTTTTGGATGGCATTTACTCATCATGCAGTCAACTGTGCTACTGGAGTAAATGATCATAACCCTGTATTTGCGGGACCGCTCGCCATCGATGTAGGTGTCAACACCGCTGCCCGTCCTCTTCTTGTATCCACCTCTATCATGACGAAGCACTGAAGATTTTCAAGACGATGGAGGTCGTCCTCCGTGTTTTCTTGATTCAGGATTCGCTAGTACGAGCCATACAAGAGTTTGGGTGAGATCGCGAGTTCAAAGCATTGTTTACTCACAGTAGTTTCCCAAACAGAGGCCTACTGTTACACAGACCAAAGTGTAGGCGGTTAACTTGTCTCGTGCTATATGGTTAAGGTCCGCCTACCAGCCATCACGTTTGCGTTTATTGGACCAGGTTGATTTCGCCGGACGTACGCACCAAAGCAATACGTATGACAAATCTGGATGAAATTTTCCGTCGAGTAGCTAACTCTGGGCGTCAGGGAGCATAAGTCTTAGTGACAATGTCAGAGAGTGGCAGATTGTGGCGCAACCAGTCTTCGGGAGCACCGCGAGTTATTTTTTGATGAAACTCAAAAACCCTTAACCATGCTCACCTGCACACACAGACATTTTAGTCTCATCACATTAAAGTCACTTGTTTTCTCAGTCTCTCGGTGTCAGAGGTACTTGCTGTTTAGTTGCACTTTACACAATCAGCATCAGACGGCAGGTCTGACACATTTGAAAGCTAATTATCAGCTGGAAATATGGGCACCCTGAGCTGGGACATTCATTTTAGTGAAATACAAGCGTTCGTTATCCTTCAATTAAAACCATGCTGTGGTGTGAAAAACCAAAAACATTAATCGGCAAGTAATGACTGTATCCGAAAGCTTTAGGAAAAAATACTGAAAATGGAAAGATTACGCTGTCTTCATCTGTTCCACCAACCATGGTTTGAAATTTTTTCTAGGTTCTGTAGATTTCGCCCGCTGTACTGCTCGCGAATGTCGTCTATCGGAATGTGAAGCCGAAAGTGACGAACCCGCTAAAGGAAAATAGTATCGAAATGACAATACAAGAGAAAACAAACCAAGACAGGAATGCTGAGCATTACGAGTTAGTCAAATGTAGAAACGTCCGAATGCACCGGTTAAGCAACTCCGCACTCACAACTGGAATAGCAAATAACGAATGCTATGACTTACAAATGTGGATTTTCTTTGATAAGTGTGGCTCGTGTTCTTTTAGATACACCACCTATTGGGGTTAATTCTAGCTTAGAGGTGGCGTCATCAGCTGACTTGATTAGGTTCAGTTAGTTCACCGGACTGGGGTGAGCAGAAAATCCACTACGACATTGCACTGGCTGTGCATTCCTGAACTGCGTCAATTCAATACCCACATAAACAAAACCGACAGATTAAGCCTACGTGACCCAGCCGATTACGTGGCAGGCACGTGATGAGGTTCAAAATCTAAACGTCCAAACTGAACGAAAGATTTATCGTGCCTAATGCAATACGCACTCTTCAGTGCTTCATGTCATCCTGCGGGAAAGGCACGCAAATATATTCGTTGACATGGCCAAGGGTCGCAGTCCATGGTTTTTCCGCGTCTTGACTCTTTCTTTATCTATCTGGTTCATTTGTACTGATAACCTCACATTTTGTCCATCCACTAGAGTGTACACACAGAGAAAAAAGGAAGTAAAAAAATCAAACCTGTCAAAATACTTGTGAATTTTGCTGCTCTGTTCGCAATACGATGAAAAGTGACGATATCACGACAAACGATCTAAAAATCGATAAAATAAATTACACATGATAAACTGTCGCTTTTGTAAGCTAGTAAACTGGGATGTAGATGATGTGTGTACAGCCATGAGGTTCTCTGGCACGCTGACTCGTTTCACTTAACACGCTCTAGTCCTGCTTCTATCACCAACCTCCCGTGTCAATGATCAGGAACTGCTGTCGAGTACTGTAGCAATCCGCTCAGAAGTTACTCATGGATTATTGATATAAATATATATATATATAATCCACGTAGGAAGAAAAATATTTACCATTGAAAATCCCATTTCCCTGTTTCCTTGCATTCGAGAGCCTCACATTTCAATTTGGTTACTTAAGTCATGTTCATTGGACAGTACACAAAACTTTTTATCAAATCGCCAGTTCTGTGGACTGAAGTCAGTTACGAAAGTGTCTTTCGACATTTTTTTCCTTAAAAGACTGTTCTAGCTGTGCACTAAAACGTTATTGTTATGGTCTGATCCTTTTGTCAATCGAATAGCTGTTGCGTGTCTAATTGATTACTTGAAGATCTGAGTGACTTTGGAATTTATGATTCATGTTAACCCAATCCCATGTTTATTTTTAAGAATCGCTGGTCCGAATCACGCTAGTTCTATGTTTATTTAGTTGTCTCCGTCATCCATCCCCATCCGGTTACGGTTTCACATTTTAAAATTGATTTGGATGGCAAATAATATCGCTGCCCACGCGACTGGCCAGTAACTTCGGCGCGTCCGAATTATGGTATTCGGTTGGTCAATGTTCGACCCAATTATTTTCGGAAATGGACTTTTGGTCTTTATTATCACGGCATGAACGCGATAACAAAGTCCTCGCTACGAATACCTAAAAAAGTTTATAGACCGGAGAACCCGATAAAGGTAAATCCTCAGTAGTGTGCTCAGAAAAATCTGAAATATTATCATGAAATAAGTCACTGGACGGCATGTTGAACGTCATCCCGTGATGTTGCAACTATCCGTCCCTGATTTGCACGGCCACGGGCCCCTAGCGAAAAGCAATCGATCACTGCTGATAGATAACTAATCTGAAGGGTAGCCTAAGTATCACTAAGGCTAGGGACATGTCCTGCAGGTACCGGGTATGTGGTAGTGTATGCATATCTGTCACAACACCGATTACACAGTATCCATTTAGATCGACCATTCCGAACTCCGATTATTTGCTATTACTATTATTTTTCAATCATCCCATTCCAATACCTACAAGACGTGTTGTATTTAGTTAGTTGCGAAGCATCAAAGACAAGCTTGTTTGCTGCCGTGTTTTCTAGTGTCCCATTCGGGTATATGCAACGATTTTATTGATTGCATTGTCAAAAGTGGTTTCACTACATTGTTCCCCTGGTTTTACCGCCGACGCTTCCTTACTTTTTATGCCTTGTTCGTCCACTTCAAATGTTCCGTGTACGTGTCTAACTTAAACCGTCCGCTCCTCCAGCCATTACAATTGAAAAAAAACAATAGCAAACGGACAACACACTATTCGCGAATCAAGCAGCATCCTTCGTTGGCTCTATCTGTCTTGTAGATTGGCTTATTTGTTCTCACGGTTGCCCTTCTCTGCTATCCTGAATTCATCTCCGATTCGACTAAGCCCACCCATGTCGGATTTCAAACGTTTTGGTTCGATACCACCCTCCCTGCAGCCTGCCAACTGTAAGCTGTTTTCGTTTCTTTTGTGCGTACTTCATTATTTATATGGAAAAGAATGCCTTCACTGCCCACTTCTGTTGGACAACGTCTGCTCGGCACAGCTCATAATATACCAAGAATGTAATTCTGCTGATATTTATTTGTAGTATTGATTCTATTATCAACGGCTGTTAACTGCGCAATTTCTGCCTTTGGATGACATCGTTTTTAGGTCTGACAGTAGCGAATAACAGTTTTCGCCTGTCTTGACGTCCTCCAATTGACTGCCATTATAATCGGAGTTGGTTTTCCAGACTCGCGGCATTTACTGCAAAACAGGTTAAGCCTCCCGGATTTTTCATTCTCAGTGGACTGATTTACGGTCACTGGGATAGTGAACAATTGACCTGGCGAGCAATTTGATCATTTCGAAATTTCTCCTGGGATTGCTGCAAATCTAGTTCCGAGTTTACCGAAGAATGAAATGTTGACAAAATAAGTGGTTTCAAAACTTTTGGATTGACAGTACCACCAGGTTGTTGGTCTGGTTGGCAGCAAATTGAATATCCCCAATGATTTTATAATCGCCAGTGGATGTGCTTGAGCGCGCGGTTTCCTCCTTCACGATCGCCGAACAAATTGATCCGTTGTTACCTTTTACCAGTGAAATATGAGGACCGTTTTACTTAGTCCGAGATAAACACAAATTGAAGCATCCTAAGCAGATGATGCAGCACCTATGGGATTGACTAATTCGTTTTCACTCTAATGCTATGAGATTAACTGTCCTTTGATCTACGTGTCCTTCTTGCCCGGAAATACCTCACACAAACAGCAAACGCTGGCATCTTTGTCTGCAAAAGCACGCGATTGTGCAAACTAAATCGCACTGGTCTGCTGATATGGAAAAATGTAACGGTCGGACGTTAGACAGTCTATTCATTCATCATTAGACAACGATTGACATTAAGACCTTCGCGGCAACAGTTTACGAGTCGCGTTCTGGTGGTACGCGCTTCCGATTTCGCTGCTGACTCCGGCTTAGGGATGCCCGAAAAGGTACTGTAAATGACTTGTTTTAAGACTACCGCGGGAATTCTCTATGATGGCGGATGGGAAAATCGACTATTGTTGTAGCTAACCCCGTTTTGAGCAATCTACTAGGTAAACAACGGCGAACATTTATTGGCTCGTCGTGAGGGATAGAGCCTCGTAAGTTAACTGCTTTTAACCGCAATAAATGTTTGTTCAATCTAAACTCGAATAAGAGTTTAATAATATCCAAAAAGTATTTCAAGTGTTGTTTTATTTACTGTATTTTCAGATGGAATCATCAACGTTTCATAACTACTATAGTTTGACTTAGATACTCACGTGAAAACATGCACTTTCCAGGGGTCCCTGTAGGATTGGCTTGACTTCTTGTGGGCATTAACCGGAATAATTGTCACACGGTATCTTCGTCTTAACATATCATATTAAATCCATCTTCTCGAAGTGCTTGATATTATAATACGGTGCATGGATTACGACAAACATTAACACACCCGATGGATACAGTGAGAATACTCCATTCTGCGATGTACTCATTTGAATCGATTTGGAATA
This sequence comes from Fasciolopsis buskii, assembly GCA_008360955.1. NCBI lineage: Eukaryota > Metazoa > Platyhelminthes > Trematoda > Plagiorchiida > Fasciolidae > Fasciolopsis > Fasciolopsis buskii. Next base: position 50,824 of record LUCM01010028.1, read on the forward strand.
AAATGAGTGGCAGCATGGTTTGGGGCGTGAATGCCTTACTCTATTCACAAGTCTTCAAAATTACAAATTAATTAGTTATGAAGATAATGAGTGGTCTGTTCGAGTTCAGATTACTTGTGACTCTTTCGTGCCGCTAGAATTTCGTCAATAATCCGGAATGTCTGATTGGGCATGTGAGACTGACATGGCGAAAACCAATGGCTGATCGTGTAAACAACATTCGAAAATTTAAAATAAATCACAATTCACTAACCTCCAGGCAAACCACAAATGAAATGGCACTTTTTCTGCTAACAACGCTGCAGACTGGTCTAGGGGGACCCATCAGATCGGACGTCTGTGTCCCTGAACAATCCTAGCTCCACTTGACCAACAAGAGAAAAATAAGTCAAACTTTTTTAAGCATACACGAATGCAACGAGCAGACAGTAATGTGCATTCAATTCAACCTCCTGAATTTCCCAGAAGAATGCCTCCACAGAGATTACTCTCCAAGGGCAACTCCAATCTTTGAACATATCTCACTTCAAGAGACGAAAAAATCGGCCAGGTTGCAATCGGACATTTCGGACCTACTTTGCTTATCGATCAGTTAGTTCACCAATTGTCCTAGATTGCCGTTTTCCCAGTATTGCTGCACTGCCTGTGGCTGAGCTCCCCACGTGACCAGCGGAAGATGATTGCGGAGTTTTGGGTCCAAAAAGGTGTGGAACTTTCTCGTCTGGAGAGCTGTTGTAGACTAAGTGTTGACAAGGTCACAAAGAGAATTGCAATGTAAAAGGACAGAGCACACTGAGTAATGTCGTTTGATATCTTTTTAAGTGGACTCGAACATGTCGTGCCAAGGTTTTGCCACTGATTCTCTTGCTACGGGTATATGAAGAACCTGCACATGTAGTGCACTCGCCACCGAAAGCGGGGTTTCCATGCCAGTTAATTCAATTAACCAGGGATCAATAATAACAGAAGGTGGTGTTTGTGTCACGACTGTAAACACCTCCTTTTCTAAATGAAGTAGAATGTCGGTAAAAGTTTGACCGAATGTTTGGAATGGTGCAACGTTCGGTGTCAAGGAAGCAAACGTTTCACGAGATCCGCGATATTAAGTCTGTTCTTCCGAATAGGAATGTTAAGCACATAAACAACCATCTACGGGAGGTGGACTATGACGTTGACCCCGGAAGAATACAAATCTCGCTGTCCCACCATCTACACGGTAACCGTTATGCCGAGCTCATTAAAAGGCCTACAAAAATACTTTGGGTAACTAAAATACATATAGTAGTGCAGTACAACACTAGGTAGCAATGCAGTTCATAGCAGTGATATTACACTATATAATTGTCAGATTGTTTTAAGTAGGCATTTTGAAATAGTAATAGAAAATGTTAACAACGCGCAGTGATATTCCTATTTTTGTACCCTCAGACTAGCATTCTATCTGTCACGGTAATACATTTTTACGGCAACATTAATATGGATAAGCCTCCTCACCAATTAATTCCTCACCACCAGATTCGTCTTCCACGTGATCACAAGTGAGAACAATTTCCATTCGAATTATTTATGAATGACAACAAAATATATTCAAGCTACCCGGGATAGCAACCCAGATTACAAAAAATAGGAAAAAAATTATGAAATGTAGGGAAATAAAAGGTAACAAAATACCGCAAACCACAATCTAATAGAAAAAGACTCTGATACCACTGATACTGTTACAGCTTCCTTCGGATGTGCATAGTGTAGTTTCCAGCAACCAGCAATGCGTGTTCCGAAGCATTGTGGCGTTTTTATGGGTGCACGCGCTCGCATAACTGAAGAAAGTTTGCCTGATAAACCTCCAATACAAAATGTGTTCCACTACACAAACGCAAAAGCAGACTACCCGTCGTACAATAAAGACTGACTTTTTCTTATTTCACTCAACGTAGTATTCTTATGTCAATCACATTGAATTTCCCACCATTTTCCCTTATCTCAATTGACGTTAACTAATTTTTAATTTGAATTTCCAGACAATCACTACTCGAATACGAGCAGTTAGGAATTGATCTTAACGTAATTCAGCATATGATGGGAAATTATTCCACATACCGGATCAAATTACATATCGGATACTACATCAGACGTGAAATTGATTTTGAAGCTGCACTGGTTAAACGGCAGAAAAAGAAGCCTCGCTTTCCTTAGAAATATTGTCTTTACATTAGACTAACGAGTACTATATGGCAACCCAGTAATGTGCTGTTAGATTTAATATTGATTATGGCGGATTCATTGTTGAGGTTGCTTGATGCGCTCTGACAAGACTTCTGAGGCTCCTTTCCTTGTTTGTTGTCCCTACCATCGAAAATGGACTGCCCTAACATGATACATTTAGCGCCACCCGCGGCAGGACACTCCAGTTTAACATTGACGTAGTAGTTTGTTAGCCATTAACACCAAGTTCAAATTGCAGGTGCGAATAAACAGTGAAAATAGTGAACAATAACACTAGAGGAACAATGTAGTGAAACCACTTTTGACAATGCAATCAATAAAATCATTGCAAATACCCGAATGGGACACTAGAAAACACGGCAGCAAACAAGCTTGTTTTCGGTACTTCGCAACTAACTAAATACAACACGTCTTGTAGGTATTGGAGTGGGATGATTGAAAAATAACAGTAATAGCAAATAATCGGAGTTCGGAATGATCGGTTTAAATGGATACTGTGTAATCGGTGTTGTGACAGATATGCACACAATTGTCGTTTCGATTTCACTGGATCACTGGTTACATAAGCCTAAGTTGCGCCGATGGCCAGGGTAGATTGACAGATCTTACGTGTTGTTCCTCAGCCCATGGAACAAACTGTCATTATGAGTTCCTACGGGTGATATGTCGACGATATAATACACATATCCGATCCCACCATAGATCCTGATGACTTTCCATGGGACTTCAACGAAGCTCAAGAAGGCGGAATTCACTCTGGAAATGGAATCCTTAGATGATCTGTCATTCTTAGATCAATTCTTATCACGTCGTCAAGATGGCTAACACCAACGATCGATATGGCATAAGAAAGCATGAACAGGGAATAATGCATGCACTACCAGAGTTTTGTTCCAACAAATCAGAAAAGAAACTTTATCCAGCGTTTGACAGACACAGCCCTCATGGTATGTGCTGCAGACACAATTGAAGGTAAACTAATGGGTGTGAGACAAACGTTTCTGCAGAACGAGTTCCTTGAGTATTTCATCAACATAGGTATAAAAACCAACAGAAATAAACCGAGTCTCCAGACAGTTAGGAAGAAAACCGTATGGAGGAGTCACCGTGACAGACACGGTAGTTCGACGGGTTCAAGTGGCGATCAGGAATGCATAATTCGCTGCTCAGCGACGTGTTTTGCTCACGTCTCGATCAGTTATCCTTTTACAGAAGAAAGACAAGCTACCCATGGATTTGATCTCTTACTTTGGGTACCAATTCACTTGCATCTACTGGGCAAGTTAAGTAGGTCCAAACCATAGGAAGACTTTCTGAACTGATAAAGGAACATCATCCGAGCGAGTTGAAGGAAGGAGGAGTAAAAAATAGACAAACGGTAATCACCATGCACCGCGAAGAATCGGATCATCTGGTCAACACACGTGAAACGGTTTGTCCCGTCGGCATCGGTTGAGGAAGACTAGCGAAGTATGTTAAAAGGCAAATCGTGTCCAAGGCCAAATCGATTGCGATCCACCCGAATAATCCCCGTCAATGGGTCGAGACACAGCACGTAAGATCTGTCAATCTACCCTGGCCATCAGTGCAAGTAAGGCAATTTTATGTTAAATAACAATTCATTATTTTTCGCAATATAAATAATGTTAAGCTTATTAAGAATAATAGTTATGCTACTCCTCTCTGTATACTCATCTAGCCGACTGACTTTTGTTTGTTTTTTTGTTGTTTTTTTTTTTTGATCACCTGTTCGAGATGGTGGGGAATCGAAAATGGGTTCTTTATAGTAAGCTCATCGTAAACACGAATATGAAAGTTTTCAGTTGATGCAATCTAGAGAATTAAACAGTAGAAAACCTGTACCGTTATTGGTAGAATCGCCTTCACATCAGCCTTCATAGATAGACCGAGTACAATGAGAACCGGTCAAAAGTTTCCCGAAATGGAACAGTTTTCCTTTGACAGGGATATTTTGCTCAGCACAACTCAAATCTAATGCAAACCGGCTTGTTGTTTCCTGAGGAGTTACCGAGGTATGATAGGATTCTGCCGAAATGGGAGAAAGGGTGTATGTATGAACCAAACAGAGGCCTACGGGCACACAAACCGAAGCGTAGACGGTTCAGCTTTTTGGGCTCTAGACTTTGCGCACAATTGCAGGCTACCGCAGAACGCTTGATTGGGTGCGGTATCCAGAATGTTGGCATCTACACTTCAAATAGGAGAGCAGTCGGGTTTACAGCACATCAGGCTAATAGCAAGCCAAAGAGTTTTGTTGTGGTTACTGCCCCACAAACAGATTGTCGAAAGCCAAGTTCAAGCTTTTAATTTCCTGCATAACCAAGACGAAGCAGGTTTTCGCATTAACTCGATCGCGAGATTCACAGTCAGTTTTTTCAGTCCTGTGAGAAATTTGATTAGGATAGTGTACAGTTTCAGTGAGATGACATAAATCAAAAATCGCATTCGAAGTCTTTGTGAATGAGTTTAGCGGCAAGAGTCAGTATAAAAATGAAAACCAATAACATACTATGGAGAGGAATGATTGGAACAGGAGGGTATTTGCGAGAGTTAGGTTCTGGTAAATGAATGACGTAGACAGCGGCGGAGGTATAACTGAAACGGGCTGGTGATCACTGGACAAAACAGGATTTTGCAGACATGGACGTGAGATCGACATGGTCGCCGATTATTCTGTCTAAAATTGTTTGACCCCTTGGGGTGAATAAGACACAGGTCATGTAAGTCTAAAGCGAGTGAAGGATGAGTGGGATGTGGTTATCAACAACAGAACACAAGCAGTCAAACAGGACCGCTGCCGGAGAATGCAAAGACAGTGCTGGACGTTCCAGACCACTAGCTATTATGTCCGTTACAACACCTTGCTCGTCTTCTTGCATTGAACTCTGTCCTGACGAAAGCACTGAAAGTATCCCGGGAGAATGAGGCCATCCGCTATATTTCTATTGAGCCAGAATTCCTGAATGCAGACCACACAGGCATTAATTCAAGAATTTAAAACACTGGTTAAATGCGATATTTCCCCAGATTAAGATCTGAAGTTAGCACTTACCAAAAACGAAACGATCGTCATGCTTGTTGTTGTGCTATTAAGGATTGTCTGCCGGCCAGTACAGCTGCGTTTCACGGACTGTGAAGAATTCGTGAATCTAGCAACATAGCAATGAAAATGATATACTAGAGCCAGTATGGATGAAAGTTTTAAATTCATAACGAATTCTAGACGACGTGGAGAGTGTGACGATGCCACAGACTTTAAAGGCAGGAATACAAGCTTTGAAACAAGGTTTTTGTGACATTCTGTCCTATTTTACCGATCTCATAGTTTTGTGTAGTTCATACGATAGTTTGAAAGTCAAGTAAGAGATGGGTCAATTTAGGCATCCCGAAATTGTCTTCCTTTCATCCATAAAAGTTGCCGAATGAAGAATTGAATGAGACAAAGCATGCGATGCTAAGCTCATCCAATGATGGTCGATAGCAACGGTTAGTCATCGAGTCGCCGCTAGCACTCTGTCGGAGGACAGTGGCCATGACCTGAAAACCGAACACCTATGGCAGCTTGTTCTGATATAGTTGTTGCAGTTTCCATACACGGAGCCATTGTTAGAAAACATAATTAGCCGTGTGGTCTTGTTTATCACCACTAATCGTCCTGAAGGTGGTTGTACAACCGAATGATTCTGCCTGATAATATTCCTGTTTGGTTGTGTGCGTGCCAAATAGAAAGTCTTCTTCGACTTCATCGAAAAATTGGTTATCCGTATTCTCTAACCGAAATGACTTGCGTATTCATTGCAACATTTGCACCGGACATCACAGATCACGTGCTGGGTGTGCAGTGCAGTCCGAACCCAATTCGAGCCAACCAAATATATTCTCTGCTCACTTAAGATAAGCTCACACGAGTCCACATTCATCAGGTTCTGTTTTTCACCAGCACAGACTAATTCGGCTATAGGGAAAGGGATCAAAGGAAATCGGTTGCCTTTTAATTAGCAAAGCTGCCGATTGGCGCAGGGGCGATAACTCACAGCATCTATTGTTAGAGAAAAATAAGTTGTTCGAGTGGGCCGGTAAACTGTGCTATTATTCGAAACTCAGGCGAAGCAAGATAGCTTGATCAAAAAAACATTTTACCAAATATTTCTGTGCGGATGAACTCAAGTCCTTATTTTATCAACTCCCCATATTTCTGAATCATCCCACAAACTTGAACAATTACTCACTAGTCACATTAGTAATAAACTACTAAACCAACGTCCACACGCCTGTGTCACTCACTCATCTGTCAACTAAAAAATGTCGTGTTCGCCCATTGAACAAAGTTTGTGAAGTGAAATCGATAGACTGCCAAGTTTTTACTGCTATATCACTTGGTATTGGTAGGAATTACTTTGTCACTATTTGAGAAGAGCATAATATAGGCACTGCTATGTTAAACGACAAATCATTGTAAAGTATTGATCTGGTGGTCCATCACAATTGCCGTCGTCATTACTAACACCACCCCTACCGCGGTTATCGCCAACCCCACACGGCTACCGCCACCAGCAGCGCAGGCAAAAACAACAACAGAAAATCCCCCGAAGTTCTCCATAATACTGGGGAAAATTCACAATGGCCCAATTCGACCAAAGCAGAAATATCCTGTTCGTATAAATTCAGGAGGAGTTCTGCTGTGTGATATCCGCTTAGATGAATCTATTATCATGGGAATTTGGCAAATTAATTCAGACCAGATTTGACGGTGTCCTATCTTACCCAACAGAACTGACTTTTGATGAAAAGTCTATTTAGAATTTTGTTCATACATTTGGTGTGAGCCGAGTTAAATTGATTTTCTTCTGTGTTATAGTCAAAATTTTGTCCTGTGATATCCTTGAACTGCTATTTAGTACGAATGGTTTCCAAGTATTGAATAAATACGGAGACTTCTTTGTTGTTGGAATCGGTTTATTGAGCGGGACCTCAATCTGAAATCAAGAGCAGTGTAAGTCGGCAGGACGTCAACTCATTCAAAGTTCAACGGTTGGGAAGTGCCTCACAAAGAAAAACCACCTTAGGTTTAATCATTGCCAAGCGGATCGGACGAGAATGCCTCAGCCAATCAACCGCTGGCGGCAATAGAAAATAACAAAGCAACTCAATCAATCAGTTTAAGAGATCCTCCCAAACCACAGCATCTAAACAGTAAACGACAACTGGGCGTAAGCAAGCAGAATTGGTGAAACAGAAGGGACGGTTCGGGTAAATTGTGGGACCAAAGAAGCTCGCAGAGCGTCATACTTGTGCTCAACGCCATCATACATTAATTTCCATGGAAAACGTTACCATGTAGGATAAAGTGGATACTGTCCTCATGAACAAAATTCCGTTTCAAGCTGAAATGCCATCAATGTTGGATTTTCATCCCGGAAAAGACAAAGGTTACATATGCCTATCAACATTAAAGAGGATTTTGCTACGTGAAAAAAACATTGGGGGGTAGTTTGTTGGAAGAAACAAACAACGACACAGAGCTGTCTGGAGTACTGGATGTTCGTCTAGTGGTGGCAGTGTTAGTAATACTAGTACTAGTAGTACCGGTAACAGTTGTAATAGTGCCATAAGCACTGATGGAGGTGGTGGCAGCGGTGGACCCCGCGCAAAATTTGTAATGGTGCATAACAGATACCTATAATGTGCTTCTCTCAAATGATAACAAATTAATTCCCACCAATACCAAGTGATATAGCAGTAAAAACTTGGCAGTCTATCGATTTCACTTCACAAACTTTGTTCAATGGGCGAACACGACATTTTTTTAGTTGACAGATGAGTGAGTGACACAGGCGTGTGGACGTTGGTTTAGTAGTTTATTACTAATGTGACTAGTGAGTAATTGTTCAAGTTTGTGGGATGACTCAGAAATATGGGGTTGACGAGATTTGAAATAAAGAGGGCGTCAAAGTTTGACAAAATATCTTCCTGTTTTTCTCCCCATATCGATTGTCATCGCTCTTCGACTTTCGAGGTGGACGTGTCCCGTATCGTAGTGGGACTACAGTAGACCGCATTCGGGATTTCCTAGCTGGTACTAATTTGCCTGAGATGTAATTCTACAATAATTGCTTTGTATTAATTTACTTCTCCCAGATAAGTTGAGTTATTAGCACTTTAGGGAACAGACATTTATTGTTTGCAAACGTGCCAAATCAACAGTCAGTTGGCCTATCTATAGGAGCACAACCGGCATAGATAACCTTTTTCAAGGTTTGTTTTGATGCTTCAACGTTTAAGTAGGGCAAAACGAAATGTCCACGGACTTAACAACCAGTCATAGAGTTCAAGAAATATTTTGCGAGCTTAAGTTAATAGTTGCAACTGTTGCATATTTGTACAGCGTGCACTGGTTTTCAGTATCGAAACCAATTTCTGTTCGCAGAGTATCGGAATAACAAAGTGCCACGTGGAAAATGTCTATGCAAACTTTTATTGATCAGTGACACTGCGTGGTTGAAGTTCACTTTTCGATGCATCGGTTATCGCGAATAATCTTTCTCAAGACTGATTCATAAGCAAATAAAACTGGGATGCAAATTTCATTCGCGATAACCGAAACGTCGACAGGACAACAACTACTTCGATCACGCTGTGTTACTCCAATGATTTTCATCGGTGGAATTTTGCATTCACTTCACAGTTTAAAATTTTGAATCTTATTGCATCCTTGCTGGACGTATGACCAGTTCACTTGCCTTGACCAGTGCAAGTAGACTTAAGTGATCTGTTTCGTACATGCAAGTACTGACTTGGTGCACTTCGAAAATGCACTCCTGCTGTGACAACAAAATATTTTCTCCACAATGCACTCATATAACGATAGACTTTTAATCACTAACGTGAGTTATTCTTCACAAGACATTTTCCTCAAAACCCCCACTGACGCATCTGTGACGAGATCATTACATACAGAATAGATAGGAAGAGCAGTAGAGACATAAATAAAATGATTAGTTTAATTTCAGAATGATTTCATTGTATTGGAAGTTATGTTAGTGCATTTGTGTGTGTTGAAATGCTGGTAGTTTTCATTATTGGATCAAAGATCACGTGAACGTAATCCTAATTTGGTATTTCACTTAGCACTCTATATGCATTCGCTTCAAACATGCACTTTGAACCAATACATTTTCGCTCAACCTCCCAGTGGGCTGTTTTGTACAGCTCGACCAATTACGGCAAGCAATTAAGTTAATGGCCGGGGACAAAAAAGGGTGTTATACTTAGGTCAATATTGCCGATAATCTGCGTGATCAAAACAATTCATGATTAACTGATCACGCGGAACATGCGACGGTTGTCCCGGATTTTTCTCTTTGCATATTTCTGTATTTTCGAAGTCACAAATAAGCCTGTTAGCTTCAATCATGTCCTAGTTCAGTAGAAAATGGCACGCGTATTGATTCGGAATTGAACTGCGAATAATTCACCCGTTGACTAAGTGTTTCGACCGTACATATGAGAGAGGAACACTTGTTAAAATAAGACTAGACAAATATAATTTTCAAAACATGATAACTTGGCAAACAAGCTGCTTTTCAGGTGTTCGTACTCATGCCAATACATAACATTAAATATGGTTAGGAATGGATCAGAGGAATTGCCGGTTTGCGGTCATACTGGTTCACAACTCTAAGATTATGTGTTTGTGTATGTGTGCGTGCACAACTGATTAATTTGTTACACGATCAGGCTATATGCCACTTGTTGGATAATGACAAGTAGCCCAGGGAAGTTTAAGCGTCTGGACAAATTGCTTCTGAGCTCACAGAAGGGGGTTGTACAAACTGATACATACGGCTTCAGCTGTGTTTAAGGTGCGACACTTGATAGTTCTTGATTATCTGCTCCTAACTTTGTAGATGGTGCGAAAAGCACTTGTCACGTTCGCCAATGAAGAAGCTCGTATACGTTCGTTTGTATTTCAAAGGAGACTATAAGGTCCGATCAGCAGATCATTCTTTGCTGTACAGTTGAAAACTTTCACATCCAAACCGACCATGTTTCCAACTAAAGGACCGATTACAACTCATTCATTCCCTAACCCTTGTGAGACTGGGTGTATTGGCCGCACGACCAATCGTTTGTCCGATCCCGTGTGCGAACACCGCCCGATTTAGTTGAGCACAGAAACAGTGAAAATAATTACCAACGCATTGTGCTCACACCTGGTCGAGTCAAATCACTTTGTGAAAGTGCCAAGTGCTCATGTGCTTTGATCAAAATAATTCACTGGGGCTAATTGTTCAAAGCCTTCACGCACATTTACGCGTGTTTACGAGCAATAGTTTATACTTCGACCAACTTTTTAATTTGCAGTTTGTCAAATATGAATGTACTTTTGAGCTGGCCCTTAGAATTTTTCGTTCATACCATTGACAGTTGATGGTGGCACTTGCCGAATACCATATACCGGACGATCAATCACCTCAACGCTTCAGGTACATTCTTTTGACCTTCTACGTACCAATAAACAAACTCGGTTCATTTTTCCAAATGAGAGCGGTGTCATTCCTCCACTTCCTCGCGATTCCGTACGCGCCTGATAAAATGACGAATTGCATCCGCTAAACCACACAACAGCAAACCTTCACCGAGATTTTCGAAAACGATCGACTCTCGACAGTTTTTCACTCCAGTTTTCAGTACCACTGATTGGTATGTGTTTGGCATTTAATTTCACAAGTACGCTGAATCTGGTGCCAGTCAATGCTGCCTAAGAAAAGATTTATAACTACTCAGAAAATCCCAATTATCCTTATTCGTATGACTTTATTACAGATAACTGTTCATATTAAATAAACGAAAGCCGTCTACCAAATTTCTGCAGAAAATCGCAAAACCCTGGAAGCCTGAAAAGTTCAACGCTGGGACTCTGCTCTCCAGATCTGCCGACTAGTCCAACAGTTTAAGCTGCGCCATGCCAACCGTCAGATGGCTGGCAGTAGTTTGGTAAACAAACTCAGCAACTGAGGTCAATGGTTCGGCGTGGGCGTCAAATAAGGATGATAGTGCTACTGTAAAAATCTTTTCACTCGCACATTCTTCATCAAAAATTCATTCTATCTAACACAAGAACATGCATGTGAAAAAAACGGTGCGATGGACGGGACAACTGTTCTCCGCCAACCAAAATGATGAAGATTACGCGAGCGTGAATAGTGGACCGAAAACCGTAATTAAAGTAATTTAGAATCATTAATTTGGCGAATTGCCACAACCCCAGGTACGCTTGATTACATGAACTTTTGACGCATCCTCGGATTTGAAGTACAAAGTCAAGAGTAAAATTTTGATTTTATTAAGTGATCTAAGTGTGATGCATCATTTTTCTTTATGCTGGCTCAGTGTACGCTCATTTGTGATGAACGCTTTCTCTGTGAATCGGCAAACAGGCAAGTCATTACTGGGTTCGAAACAAATTAAACGGTGGTAGCCAACCGTCGGTTTATTAAATCCAATTCGGCTTGAAGCTGGTCTCCAGTGTATCATCGGAAAAAGCCATCCAGCTCGCATGATATGCATTGGCTATACAATTAACATCACAAACAGTCGTTTTTCTTACCCACGATGAACGCAACACAGCTCGAATGAACTTGACATGTTCTTTTAAATTTCGCTTTCGGAATGACTGGTTTCATAAGAACTGTGAAATTCCAGGCTAGTAATTTGGCAGATCCAGTATGTCTTGGAGTTGATTTTGTTTTACTGCAACAACGTCGTTTTCTGGTTGGTCTGTGAAAGTCTTTCGCTTGGCCCATTTGACTGAGTCATCTGATTGCTGCATTGGACTTAATAAACCACTGTTTACTTAACACTGGTCAAATTCCTTTGTTTCACATTGAAAAATGCAAAGGTTGCATTTCCCGAAGAGCCGTCTTTTTACACAACTGTTATTTCAAACATTTTGATTGGGGCATAAGTTGTATTAGCAAAACCGGGTAACCCAAGGACCTTTCAAATTTGGTTGTCTGTCCGTATGCGGAGAGATCAGATAGGTGAAGTGACATAAACGGCTAGATGGGTTTCTAGGCGGAAAGCAGCTCATTCTTTCTGAACAAGATCTGCTTCTTCCTAGAGGGTGAACCAATTGACAAAATTTGTCGAAGTTTGGAGAGAAAATCTAAGAGTAAGACGCTTTATTCAGGGAAATTCGACAAAACTATGTGGAACAAAGGATGGCCAGTTTCATTCAGGCCGGTTATGATAATTATAGCTTTCCAGGTTAGATATGTGGAAGACGTGAACTTCTCAGCACTGAGAGTACTGAGAAGTTAGAAAGCTATAAAGTAGGAAAGGAAGACGTCTGGGTTTGGCTTCCGGCCCGTCAGGTGGTCGATTCTATCTCCCGCTTCCGCCAGGTCTGGAGAGAACAATCAACTTGAGGAGACACAAACGTTTTCTTATTGAGCCAAAGCAAGTCATTTCTACTCATTTCCTCTGATCAGCATTCAGTAATCTATCAGTTCGTTGGCCAGTTCTGCATATCGCAATTATGTGACTATCATGCGACACTTTCTGTCAGTTCATTGATCCACATGCCCATTGTGGTGTCGCCGCGGTTGTGTTGACCTTCCACCAGGATACTGAATATTACCTCATCATCCACCACTCTTGCAATGAGAACTTCACTTTTGTGATTTTGCTCAATGCGGTCAAATGAAAACAGAGAAATTTCTAAGAATATGTTTCAGCAACTGAATTTTTGATCCTCGTGTAATACAACCAATGTGCCATCCGGTCTGATAATAGCCGTCTAACAACAACTCATAACGAGGTCTACAATCATGTATCCTGTACAGTGATGAACCTATTAATCTGTGGTGACCGATTTTCCTGTGTTCTCATTCAATTAGCTGCAGCAAAACATATTCAATAAGGTTGGAGACTGCAGTGCAATGAGAAAGGAAATCTGAGGGATAAATGCAAAGGAAGTCGCGAATTCCGAGTCGGCACTAACTGCTCAGAAGCTTAAAAACGTGTAAGCCGCCCGAAGTTACCTATTCGAAGCAAACATACTTCAACCCAAGCCATGATTTCCACCAAATGTGGAATAATTTGTTGCTAGATATTCTTAAGTTTCAACTTAGTTCTAGTATCATCGTCTTCATCCCCCGCAAATGTTCGCTCCGTTATGCTGCTGAGGATAACTTTTGTATTCGCTAGCTAGTCTCAAATTTGTTCTAACTAGTACATCATCAAGCTGAGTATGTAACGGCGTCATTTTTCGTAGAGTTGCCACTTAAGGATTGTGGTAAGATGAATGTGTCACTTACATGCTTACAGTATTTAAACGAAACAGTCCTGAAAGCCTTAACACGCTGCGGTTCTTCATCGTTTTTGAATTTACAAAATATGTCCATGGAAAGCGTCTTTCATGATCATTGAGCAAGTCATTTCAAGCGTTTCAAAAAGATAATCGCATATCGATATCTCCTAGCCCCTTGTTTCAAAAGGCTGCAGTCACTTACGTACATGCTCTTCTCTAACTCTCTTGTTTCTAGTGCTGCGTACTGAATATTACTTACCAACTGAAATGACATTCATCTTCGTACAGTGCTGCAATCTCAAAATCCCAGCAGACGGCGGTATTCTTTTTTCACTGGAAACTGTATGAAAAGTTCCGTGCAAAATGAACCGAATTGAAGAGTGCTCAAACGGAATTACAGAAATTTGTTTTGAAAAAGCTCTGTTAAGGAACGTGATCAAAATTACTATATTCACTCATTGTTTTGCTGGACACAGGCAGTCGGTGAATACCGGAGGAATTTTCGGAGCCAGTGCTGCTAATGGAAGAGTTAAATGAGTGAAAAACTCGTAATATTTAACGGCTTTCTGATTTCAACTGGGTGATTATGCCGTAGATTTCCCGTGGATATTCTCTGCCGTAACAGTGATTGGCAGTGTCGCAATGGCACAAGAGCTTTGGTGCTGGGACGGGATCATTAGACCAGTGGTCCTTTAGACGTCCCACGTCCATTTATACAGAAGTATTTACAGCCTTCCTGTTAGTAATTATGGGGCGCACCAAAGATGAGATGCCGTATCCACTGTCCTAAGGATTGTTGATTTGCTAACCGGATAAGATGTGAACCATCTTAGTTGCGCCCTACTGTGGTTAAAGTCGAATACCTTGCTAGTCCTGTATAAGCAAGACATATTAGACAACCAGACATGAGTACAGTGCAAGTTCGTGCCAGGACACCCGTGACGCCCTTCTTACGCTATCAAGTAACCGAACCGGATAAAAATGGCCCGTCTGTGGATGAGTAAAGCGCAAACTTCGAGACCTCGAAGTGTCCAAAACCAATCCAATAACTGAGTGCCTACTGGTTGAAAAAGGGACCAGACTTTATTCTAATAACATGCACTGAGAGGGTGTTACTCCGCCACGGAATTACAAACTCGTCTAAGTAACCATTTCGATACTCAGGTATTAAACCATCATCCATCACAAAGGAATAATGCTAATTTGACAATTATAATATTGTATTTTACCTTCGTTGTTAGTGATTATTGCTGGTGCCCGTCAAACGTTTCGTCCGTAGAACTGTAAAACTTCTATTGAAAATTACGAATTCCATCGTAACGATTACTTTAGGCTGTCATTCCAGGTTCATTCAGTGGCAAACCGAATCCCTAGAAAGAGTACCTCTGTTAAGCAAAACTACGGCAAATGATCAACAGCGTCGAACAGGCTGCGTTACTAAACAATACAATTTCGCTAATCCATTTGACGGTTACACCATTAAACTGACCTCAAAGACCAGCGTCCAACTGTTTATCTTGCCAATGTTAATACAATAATCTGCGATATCGTCGTACCGGATCAACGTACCGGTGAACAGCGTTGCATCTGTCAGGTCAGGTTGGTCTGTGGGCGCATAGGCCAACATACGAATGGTCACATAAGGCCAGAGCCGATACAGAATAAAGTGTTATTAGATCGTCATGTGGTGTGCATCAGCTACAACGCGGTTGAGGACATGAATAACGAATCAAATGAGGACGAATAGGTCAAATGAAATGCGTGATCTCATTCGTGTTTACATCCGGTCAGCATGTGATGTCTGTTTTGAGATTAGGGTGGAAGGATCGATCAAACGTGGCAGTTCAGACGAGACAACGGATTCAATCTGACATTGAAATGGAAATTTGACGAATCAGTAAACGACGTATTAACTCGTGATAAAGTAAATTGTTTTTTTTTTAAATCGAAGTACTTTGGATGAGAAAGCCAGCGGATTTGGCGCTCATTGTAAGAAGCATTTATCAAAGAGAAATCTTAGGAAAGCATAACTGTAACTGCTACAAGAATGTTCTTTTCCAGTCTGTATTCTATTTTTCGACCGCAATGAACTACGTGATTAGTTTCAAGACTGATCAAACTTTTTTTATCCGTCTGCTTATAATCCGAGTTATTTTTTTGCTTATCACTTAAGTAAATAGCGAGTAAAATGGCGCTTTTTATGGCCTATCATTATTACTTAGTCATTGCACGTTTGCTTTCGTGATTCCCACCGTAGACCACTTCGGAAGTACGGTCCTGCCTATACCGTGGGTGGTGCTATTTGATTTCGCACACCGTATCGGGTACGAAAAACAACAAGACTTCCTGCATTCACGTGGAAGGATTCATTTCTGCAGCACTTTTGTGGCCTCCGTTGGGAGCAAGTCCGAGAAGATTTATCCGTTGTTTTTATTGTTTTCATTTTTAATCCCCTGATTAGCTTTTAGCTTTTCTAAGGATGATCTATACGCGCATATCGTTCCAACTTCTGGTGTGCCCTTTGTAACTTCCGCCGACTATTTCGTTACATCAGCTGGAACTGTCAGTTTAGTTCGTTTCGTGCAACCATCAACCTTGCACCAACGTGCTCTGGCTTTGGGTACTGCATCAGAGAACTAACTATTAAAAAAAGAACGAGGAATAGCGAATCTGTTCTCCCTAGCATGGAACTGACGTTTTAACGACCATCCGTGTCCATTTCATGAGTAACTTTATATCTCATGATCAATTACCGTAGTGGTGACTAACTTCATGGCTGAACCACTTCCACGTCCTTTTTTCAAAGGTTGAGAGCAGATTTTCACAACCTATCAACAGTTCGCTGTAACCACGGCCAGACTGATCGGTGCCACCGAAAGACTAATCGACAAGCTAAGCTATCGCTATTGCAATCCCAAAAGAAATCCCCGGGATGACCACCTTTCTCAAGAGCAAGTCACTACCGGTGGATCGAGTATTAGTTGACACCGACTGCGAAACCATTACGAAGGATCCTGTTCTTATACAAGTTTTTTCGCCGAGATACATGGCGGGTACAGTGGATGGCTTTCCGTGTTCCCGGGTTAAATGATGTAGCCATTAACGCGATACCTACAGTACTGTTTCATAGAGAAACACTCCATGGAAAACGAATTCAGAAACAATTATTTACAGACCAGATAAGTGAAGTCGAGAAGGGCAATTAGATTTATGCAACATTACCGTTTCACAAGCAGTCAGCATGACTGTCCGAGTTGTTCGTCGTGTTTGCTACCAGTAAATATGTTTCGTTCATATCTATAATTTCTCGTGTACTTACGATTAACAATTAAGAGAAATGGCCAGAACAACACGGTTTTTTTGCAGAAAAGATTTCTGACGATAGCTGAGAACAGCGCAGGTCGGCTCACATTCAGTACAATACAAAGTGTGCACAAATTCAATACAGTTCAGTGAATCATGTGTGCTCCGTTATCGGGGTTCATCACATCAGAATTATGATGTTTACACCTAAAAAGTTTTGTATTCGTAAAATGTAAGTTCGGCCTAGTGCGCAGAATACTTGAAGCTTAAGTTTAATGGATAGCCAGTGGAACGCACAAAGGATCACCTAAGTCGTAAAAGGAGCGGAAACTGGAAGTCTCCATAACAATGGAGGTAGATCCGGAAGCTCCCGAACTCAGTCATTAGGCCTACTTGTTACAAGATCGATCTAGTTATCATTTTTATCACCACGTGGGTGTCAAAAAATAACGAAAGATCCATCGCCCTCAAACCGTCTACCGATTCACGTATGAATGTTTAGTCGTCTGCAGTGACAAAACAGAAAGCAAGTAGTTGAACTTGTCCCAGTGTGGCTCCGAGATCACGACGACAACGTAGTCCCATAAGCTGAACGCAGTGACGTCATCAACCACGTCATGTCTGATCCCGCGGAATATTGCGTCTGCTTCCATAGATCACTCAGGACAATAGAGAACCCCAAAAACAGGAATGCTCACAGTTTCATTTATAAACCCGGTTGTCTGATTAGGTTGGTCTTACCTTGGTAACAGAACACCCCTCTCCCTCCTCCTGTTTGCTATCACTCTTTTAGTGTGACTTGTCATTTATTTCAATTTTATTACCGTTTTCGAAAATTGTTTTATTGACTAGGCAAACGGTCACTCTAACTGTGTCATGGGCGTGTACAAATATGGAGAAATTGTCCTGGATAATGTGCATAAACTCATATTTAAAGTTTATTTTCTACCATTATCTTACTTTACTTTTACGTGCATAAACTGTAGCCATTTTCGTTCCTGTTAGTGCCATTGAACTACCGCAGTCCGTTGAGAGCGTAATGCATGAGACTTCAAACAGACTGAATGTAATATCCATCAAATGTCATTAGATTTACAAATAACTTTGTAGAGGGTGCTATACAACCTCGAGTAATTTCCGAAAAAATGTCAATGGTTTAAATCCGTGGGGAGCCAAATCGAATAAAAATAATATCAGGATACGGATAATCCCCTTCTTTAGGAGCATAGAGTCGATGGGGAACTACGATGAAATTCATATATATGGTTGTCAACGTTTCAAGGTAGAGTTAAGAAGTGCTCTTCCGTCCGCTGGTAAAGATGTACCACATCTGTAAAGTAAAATCGTAGGTCATCTAGACAAACCGTTTCTGGTTGGCATCCCGCTTTCAATTTTCCCCGATTTTACCGATGCCCAAAAATACTTGACCATCAATGTAACACTTCAGATAACAAGTGTAAGAATCAATTTGTCTTGGTGGCCGGGAGATTTGTAGAGATCATATGAATGTAGCTGCAGATACAGTGCAAAATAAAGTCAAACTTCTGATCAAAACAAAATAACTTATTTCTTCCATGAATAACCCAAACCAGACTATATATATATGCACAGTTACAAACAATTGTTTACGCGGTCATTTCCACGAATCACACTAGAATCTGCATTGCAGAAAATAGTATCACAAAGTGTTGAAATTGAAATCTGTGATTGCTCATTTCAACTAAGTTGGTCGACACGACCGGAGTCCACTTGATGGAAAAGAGAACCACAGTTGACTGTTAATGTGAACAGGCAAAGACACAGGTTGGTAACTAGGTTTACATGCACACATATGGTCGTGGCCAAAACACTCACACATACACACACAAGAAAACAGAACAACCAGCAAGATCACCGTGCCTGTGACAAATATTTGTCCTATTGTTTCCACATAGTTTTGCATCACGAATGCCTTGCCGGCACTGCATTGTCATACAGTTTTGTATAGCATGCCCAATGCATCCTTGGTCGCACGTATCGATCGGTTCGTTTGTGGTGTGCGAAAGGACTGGTTTTTTGACGATCACTTGCTATTTGAATTCAGTGTAACAATCTCTACATCCGTTCTGCTCTATCCTCGGTTTTATCTACACCTCTTTGTTACTTCATAAATAGACTAAAATCCGCTGTCACAAACTGATGAAATGAACATGGACCAAACAGTCGACTAACCTGAACTTCTCTTTTTTACTTCTGTTTACTCAAAGTCTACGGGAACACTTTTACCAATGTGCCTAACTGCAATCACCTTTGAAAGTTTTCTGATTCCAAAGGCCTTCTTACTTTACTAGTCACGACTTTCAGCATGACAAAATTTTTAAGTCATTCCGATAAAGCCTAAAAGTGTTTCTTAGTAAATATCACGAAATTATTTACAAGTTCATCTTATAATGTCCGTTTTTAGACTGTAGTAAGACTTGTTAAACATGAGTGACTTCGGCTGTCGAAGTAAGCTGGTCTGAACACGAGAAATGGAATCCCACTAGAGTACCAAAAATTTCTTAGACATCTTTGGAAGACCCTTAGGAATGATCCCAGTATGCTTTCGCAAAAATTAACAAAGTAGTCGCTTGCCCAATAGAACGCTTCACCCCAGGATTATGCCTGTATTTAACAGATGATTGGTAATTAGTTATTTTACGTTACACGGTGTCTTACAATTAGTGTTGACCGTTAACAGCAGAATTACTATTTAGGAGTGATTTGATTCCCATCAAAGCTGACGGCACCACGAGGTCACTTGAATGTGCTACGTTAGTCGCTTGGGCTACCATCACAACAATAGGGAGGTGGAGTAAACGCAATGAAATCATTTGGTGCTATCATGAAGTGAGAAACGTAGTGGTTACAACTCTTGCGCAATTCTCACTTCTGTGCTAAAGGCTATCCAATGCCTTGAACTAACCAAGACCACCATTTGCAGAATGTTAAACGATTGAACTGTGTTAAGGGCTTCTTTTTTTAAACAGGATATAAATCACACCGGAATGTGACCATGGGGTTATTCACATTTCGCTCGAAATTTTGCGGTAGAAGTTGCTCGTCTTATTCCGAGCTAGGTTACTATCGATAGTACATCCAACCTTGTCCAGACAGAGCAGGAAGATACCTAAATGCTGCAAGTGTCAACGGATAAACAGTATGAAATAATGGGACACAAAACAAGGAGTACAATTAGCCTGCACAGCAGTGCAAAATGCCAAGCGTTCTAATTAGGCGAATTGTTAATTTTGTTGGTCGATGCATGGGAAGTGCTGACATGTAGAATGCTTGCAAACTCGACACTGCAAGCACTAGGTTTTGTGAAAAAGTTGTCCCAGTTTATTTTTCCCGACACGAAGAAAATGAGAAGCTTTTCCAGCGGGTCAAGATAGAAGACACTACAGATAGAGGAAATGGTGTCATTGATGGGACAGAGGTGGCCAAGCGGATAAGATCGTGGCGTTTGGACGCGAAGGTCGCCGGTTCGAATCCGCAAACCGGCGGTCAACTTACCCACTTGGCAACCCTGTGCTAGCCGCGGACCCCTTCCTGAAAAATGATGTACGTTGTTATTTCATTAATAAAGGAAGCAAAAGACAAGACAAAATAGGTATATTACGAGTTTTTAAAAAACAAATGACTGAAGAAAACACTAAATTCCTCCAAAGAAGCTCCCCGTTGTGCTTCTGCAGAATTTATTAGGCATACTCTTTCGAGTAAAGTGGTTTTCTTATAGTTTGAACTGAAACCTGCTAGAGCACGCTTAGCTCCAGGGTATGGTTCATATAAAACGCTGTCACAACTTGAATCCTTGTACTATCAACGATATGTTTGATGTCCTTAAGTGATAATTCATTGAGGTGCTTGGACAATGAATACCATTTACGAATTTCGGTAACTACTTGGCTCAAGGGGCAAAAAATAACTTTGTGATGCAGTTGCTGGACATCATAATAAAATGATTAAAAAACATTGAAGAACAGCAACGAAACCCGTCAGTCACTGGTGTTTATCGATGCAGTATTTATAATAGTGTTGCTTTAAACTAGTGTGAGTAAATCCCACTTGGATTTTCTAAGCTGGATCTCAATGGGTCTCGGGTGAGACAAGATTTTGACTAAAGTGAGTTTTCGGCTAAATTTATAGCATATCTGCTCGCTATGTAACACCAAAGTATACGATTTATTAACTAAAAGATGCGTGACTTCGGGAAGACAACAAACTGAAGCACCTTCCCTCAGACTGTTAAAAACAGGAGCGGAAAATGTCCATCTAACACGTTGTATGAATGTTGGAAGACCAAAATAGGCAATATGTGCTACGCCGATTCAAGTAGGTCCGATTGATATCAACTCCAGTAAAGGATACCAGTTCGCTTTGTCTATCACGAAAAGTCGCACGGATACTCGATTGTCCTGGATTTTTCCAGATGCGGGGATCAAATAGGAAAAAGGGTGTTTGTTCCCACTGAGTACATCTAAGGTTCAACTGTCTACGTCTGTGACTATTCTGGGCAACAGAGTTTAGGATGGATGTCAAAGACCAGAGTAAAACCCAATTCATCAAATTTACCTAGTAGTGAGCATCCTGGTATTGCCACGTTTTGGATGGAATATCGTACGTCCAATTTTAGCCTTGTCCTAATCAGCCTACTTTCGATAAAACCGATTTATGCCGAGAAAATGTGCTTTCAATGATGACCACTGGAAAAATTCTATTTCTGGATCAGTTTGATTTTAAGTGCTGTATATTTGCGATGAGAAGGCAGCCCGCGGTGTTGAACAGAAAAAAATGTGATGGTAAAGGGAATTATCATACGCTGTTGTCAAACTATGCGACAGTGATGATTAACTGTGTAGTGAGAATGACTATCTACGGGAGAACCTGTACTGAGTCATGACATCGCTAGGGGAAAACCGACGGATGTGTACTGTCTACAGAGGGATATTGTAGACTCATTTTCGGCTCTTTTCTCAAAAGAAACGGGGGTGTACACGAACACGATTGTCTCATAATCTTCATTGACCAAAGTATTTTGCGCAATCTTGCACCTGCAATATGGCAACTAACAAAACAGCTGAGTTGAAGTTACTATTTCCAACTGCGCAGTTGACATATTGGCAGAAATTTTATTTTTCATTTCTGTTCGTCCTCACCATGTTCGTCGCTACGTTTGACCTGTAGTGTAATTAAGTGGTTCTAGTGTAGTGCACAGAGAATCGGAGCTGCTTCGAGGGAGGTTGCAAGCTCCCCAATCTGGAGTACACAGAAATGAAAAAAGATAAACCTAGTAAACTTACTCAAGACGATGCACCACCCACAAAATTTTAATCAGGACAGCTGCGTACGGTCGCCTTGTAATACTATGCTACTTCGAGTTTCTGGATCAGGACCACCAGTTCCTCTCGCCCACACACTGGTGTAATGGACCCTTCAGGCTGAGACCTAAAACATCCGGTCCTGTTAAAATTGATCATCCTTCCTCAAGGACATAAGACACTTATTGACATGAATTGCCGTCATTGAATGAGTATTGAAGCTGACCGACACACTAATGTAATGAACTAACAAAAGCACTTTTCATTTGTTCCACTTACTGGAAAGCACAAAAATAATCAACAAAAGTTTTCTTTTTCTTCAGTTTCAACACTGGCCTTTCATTGAGCTTCGGCTAACCACGGCATATGATGGAAGATACGTTGATTTGCCAGTCCAGTCTTAGTGGTTTGAGTTTTCGGGATTAGCCACGGTGCACAATACCGAAAACCATGCAACAAAATTCTCGTCATTTAAACGGGAGAAATAAGCGCTTGTATTGTATACATTAGACCGCTAAATGTGCGTGGGAAAAGTTTCTCTCAACTCTTTTCCCTGCGAATTTCATGATGCAATTAGTGGGTCAGTGAAAACGCTTTTTTCATTTGCCATCAAACCTGTGAAATCCGTACGATCACGTATTCTATTGGGCAGAGTAAACGGCTCTGAAATACATCTTACTATGCTGTTTGTTAATAGAAAGCTTGAAAACGGGTAGCTAGTTATATACGTTTATTAGGAATCACCATCCTGCTCTAATCGGGTTACGAATTCTGGATGAGTCGAGCGCAGTAGCCGGTCAGCTAACTTTGTCACCATCAGTTTATCGAACATTAATGACGGTACAGTGTTTCCAAGGCTTTTTAACGATGAGATGGACTGCAGTAGTGCACGACAAAACACTTGTACATCACATTATATCCTATCGCATTCAGTTGTCCGACGTTAGTACAGCAGCCTTATTCAGCTACGGTGCAAACTCTATGGTCACTGGACACAGAATCTATAATAAAGGTAGATATTCCTGTAAATATAAAAGGAATATACAAATAATTGCAGTAAAACGGTAACATTCAGTAGAAATACGAATTGTGGGTATTCCTTTAGGAAATAAGTAAAAAATATACATGGACTGAGAAACGGAAAACTGTTCCAGATGTCAAATGCCAGAATGTGGTGATTTAATCCGCTATGTTTGGAAATCGAAGTACTCGCGTTTGTGCTAATCGGAAACCAGCTCGAAGGGGTAACTTTGTTTCAGACGAGAAAGTACAGGCAGTCACGTACACCGGAAGTGATGGTGATGAATGAAGTTCGGAGGAAATGTGGAAATTTGTCTATGTACAAAAGATCTGTGGTTCGACCCTCTTTGGGAACTGCAAAGATTGCAAAACGTCTGCCTTGAAGAGTATAAAACGTTTACATACTTGGCTACTGACAATCCAGCCAGCCTTTCTGAAACCGGTCTACCTCGTAAAGATTCAGGGCCCTGATAACAGCCTTGGTGATGTACGCAGTACACCAAATAAAAAGCCGGGTGACGTTCAGAGCGACGAAAGTACTATGGGAATGCCAGCATATGACGTCAAAGATTCCTTGCTCTTAAATGGATCATTCTGCTTTTCTACTGACTTGCGAGGGAAGGCCGGTGATCAGGCAATCCCACAGTGCGCATTTGGCCAATGGGAACGGTAGCCCGGGCACCCCTTGATTCCAACTCCGAACCCGCTCCTGGCAATTCGAACAAGATTTCATCTCTGAAAATGTATCTGCATATTGTTTAAAGTGCTTCATTTCCTTGCGAACGTAAGGTAGAAAGTGATGCGACCAGCACACGTCTTACAAAATGCGTAGGTTAAAGATTTTTCATATTTGGATGCATCCCACATTCATCAAAAAGGAAGTGAAGTGATGAACAAACAACGGTAAACAGTACAAAAAATGTTCCAGCAGAATAATTGACAAACAAGTAGCTTTGGTCCAAAATCTATCGAGAGACGTTGGCAAACTCGGGCTCATCTGTAAGGCTTATTTGACAGGCATTTACCAGGGTTACTGAACTGGTGACCACATTAAAGAGAGAGCACAAACAATAATCAAGAACTGGTAGAAATATTTCCAAAAACCCTGTCCGGAAACTGTGTCAGGTTTTGTTGGCACGGTGGCCAAGACGTGTTGTCAATCCCATCTGATTAGCCCACGCTGGGATTTCTTAATCTCTATGAGGGAAACCTGAGGGCAGTTTAATATTCAAGTTTGGAATGGTTAATTTTGCTACCTCGTATAAGTAGGGCCCTGAAGTAGGTGGAACCACCCGGAAGCCAAAAACCGAAGGAGGATTAGAAAGTCTAATCGTACGGAGCGTAACCACCACTCAGTCACAAGGTGGAAATAATGCCACACAAGGGATGAAAAATAACATGGTTTCTATGTAGCAAATTTCCTGGCGAATACTGTCATCTGGTGACGAGATTTGTCGATAACTTTTAAGAGGTCAATGGTGGTTTGTTTCTCTTTATCTGCGCCGGAATCAATTAGAAAGTAACTCCATAAAGAATCTGAAAAGCCTATTAATAAAGGCATAAAAATAAGGGCTGTGATGTATTAATGAATGTAATCAGACAATTATTAGTAATAAATTTACAGATCTTGTTCTGCACCCTTAACTACCATAGCTGTATTGCTTACGGGCAAAAGAGACACCTTGAAATTTTGCTCTACTGATTGTCTGAGTAAAATGATCAATATCAGCGACATAGATTGGATGCAGCTTTTCTACGGCCCACTGTAACAATTAGCAGTTGATGTTATTTCAATCATTTGTCAAAACTGAAATCATGTTTTCTGTCAGATGCATTTTCATCACTTTGTCAATTTTTGCTGCCTGTAGTGGATTTACGTTGTGTAGTCTTCTTTTCATTACCAATGTTTGATGAAGACACACGCAGAGTAATTTCCTCTTTGGAAAACAAAACTGAATCGTTTGTTTCTAATCCCTTGAGAAGCCCGTTTTAACTTCACTCTTCCGCCAAATGGAAGTTATCATCGAATAGGAATTTTTTACTATGCTGTTCTGTAACCTAACCTGGGAAATCATTTCCGGTCATACTAGGCTTCATGATCAGCTCGTGGGAAGCTAATTTACCCAGTATCATCTGTTGAACAGTTAATGAGTCAGTAAACTGCATTAGATATACAACAAACCCATGGTGATATAGGCAAGGGCAAGTAGAAATGTCCCCGGTTGGGGTAGCCAGCTCAGCGATGTAGATAATCCATCGGATCGATAATCACGAATATGCCCCAGTACCACATGTGAAAGTAACAGAGCACTGGGGCAGATAACAGTCAGCAATGGAGTCAGTTTTTGCCAGATTTTGGAAACCACCCATTGTAGTCTTCAATGCGTAGCACTGCTATGGTCGAAAAATGACCACATTTCAGGTGTTAGTGATGAAGGCAGAATACTGCTGTCGGCAGGTATTCTTCTTCTAAGTATTCTCAACATTCGGACAGAACAGAACTTTCGATTCTCGGCAGTTCGCTGCTTTTCGAACGAACGATTGGCAGCACTTCCATTTCAAATTTACGCTAGCTTTGTGCCGAGACAAGTAACCCGATAGCCTTGTCATTAATTTTGCATGCTGGATAATTGTTGCCGATCGTGAGAAATTTTTCTGACAAGTATATTTATTTCCTTATATTTCGTTCTGTCTAGCGTGATAATCAAAGATGAAGTGTCATAGAGTGTCGAACCACTGTGGTTGCCAACTGAAGAACGTCGCAAATTTTCGTCACTGGTGTCGCTTCTTCGAATTCTCTACCAGTGGGCTGTTCCCCTAATTGGTAGCCTATGGCTGGCCACGAACTTAATGCAATTAACATTGGGAATAAAAAACTTTTGTTATTACTGTTAACATTAGCATCATTAGGAATTATCCTTGCATCGTGAAAATCTAGTTCAGTCACCGTGTTTAACTGAACAAACTAGGCAATACAGAATCGGTATGGCATGTCAACCGTCAATCAACGTCTGATTCACTATAGGATCTCAATAAGCTTACACGTAAAATCTGATGGATAAACTTGAGAAGTGAGGCCACCAGCTTGGATGAGGCTAACAGTGTTCATATACCTTTATGGCTTCTGTACGTTACTGGTGGTTTCAAAGTTGTGAAATGGCTTACTGTGCCTTATTAATAACGGTGACCAACTCGTAAAACCGGCGACTTTCATTTGGTCAAAATCATAGTATGTCAACCGGAAGGTTGCGAGTTCGACCACCCCATCTCCGCCCAACTTCTCATTCAACAGACTGTGACTGCAGTCTTTGAGATAACGTACTTTGTCGCATCACTGATAAAGGAGGTAAAACGATTAAAGATAAGAAGTTATTACTGTCGGAAATCATAAGTTAGGTATAGAAATCATGTCAAACAGGAATTGTACCGGAGGCTGAAGGATTTCCAGTAAAACACCATATTCACTGCAATATCCGGGCTAACTGTCAATGCTTATTTCAAAAGCCCCACTGCCGCAACACTAAACTTTCTACGGGCACAGGGTGTTGGTTTCAAAACAAACGATTCCTATGATCAAGGCATCTTCCGTAGGTTGTAAAAAAGGGGGTCCGGTCAAATGGAGAAACAGAATTTCGATACCCGTCATATTTGAATACTAACAATTTCAGCCCTCTATGAAGAAACGTTTCATTATTTTTGCTTATCTTTCGTTCTAATCGGCTGTAGAAGGAGTCAGAAATACTGATGCAATCATGATGGACAGTCAAAGCATTATTTTCGGTTCACACTTTTGAGATGTGGGAATCGTGTGGTCTAACATGCAAATCAGATTTCGCCACAGATTAACCAAACAGATCTGTTTTCGAACTTTCAATTTTATAAGATTGTTAACTTTTATTACTCGAAGCATAATGCTTAAGAGTTTACTAAAACTTGTCATGGATTTTATCCTCCTATTGCAACGCCTAATTAGCTCTTCTAACTTGACCTTACCGGTCGCTCCTACTGATCCTGGCCCGTACAAGACACTTTCTACGGGATCGCAGTTCAGCCTGTTGGAAAATGGAATAAGTTTTACCGAAAAGCACAGTCCATATGCTTGATTTGTTGGTTTTCATTTGCACTCTATGATGGGATTAATATGAAAGTTGACATCACATCACCGTCTAAGGTGTGAAGTTGAAATGTACGAAAACAAGTACATCATTGCCTCGGCTAAATCACAAGACAAATGAGTGAACCACAGATCAAGTGTACCAACCGAACAGGAAAGCTCATAATCTATTGTGAAAGCCTCAGCGCACACTGTATTCCAAAGTAGGAAATCGGGTATGGAGCACATAGTTGTTCCGAGTCAATGTTAACTTTAAAATATGTAGACGATCATGTGATGCTCAACGACAGGCGGTGGACATTGGGCAGGAAAAAAATAATGGATTACTGGTCTGGAGGTAAAACATACGATAAGAAATAAGCAATAACGCTGATGAACTGTACATAGCAGGGCAGATTAGACAATGTATCCACTTTACTTAAAGCATTAAAATAAAGAGAGAGCCAGTTTGACTAGAGTTTAGGGAGACAGTGATCGCGTTGCAGCATCCGACATTTGCGAGGGCAACCTGCGCGTAGAAATATATTCGTATTTGAAGAATTAACTAGCGCCATCTCGTCGTTGCGAAATCGGGCAAGCCATATGTAAGCACATCCAACTGTCCACACGTCACTCACGTGCCTGTGATACACAGCATGAAAAATACCGAATGGAAAAGGGGGGAAAGTCAGGCGGAACGGAGAATGAAACTGGGGTCAAACAGCTCACTGATGAGCAAGGCAACCCCAGCACGGATCATCGGTCGACAACGCTTGTCTGTTCACCCTGAGTATAAGTGCGTACTTGTGTCCGCTGAATTGATCCTGGTCCAGTGACCATTTGAGCACAACAAGACTGACCTCATCTAAGCGTTAATTTTTTCACAATAAAATGTGTTGTACAGTTATCTCAAAATAAAGTTATCTGAAGTTGGAGTTCTCGGTTTGCAAGCAGCGACTGAACAAGTTGGCTCAGCTTTCT
This sequence comes from Fasciolopsis buskii, assembly GCA_008360955.1. Taxonomy (NCBI): domain Eukaryota; kingdom Metazoa; phylum Platyhelminthes; class Trematoda; order Plagiorchiida; family Fasciolidae; genus Fasciolopsis; species Fasciolopsis buskii. The sequence continues at coordinate 79,118 of LUCM01010028.1, forward strand.
ATTTGGCAGTCTCATGGTGTACGGCTGAAAGTCTTCCAAGAGTGAGGTTCAGAAGGGCGTCGATGCTTTGACATCAACTTCAATCCTTAAAGATGTTTGGGATTAGTTCCGATAGTTGCTGGTTTTGTCCGAAAATGTAGTTGATATCATAACTGCAGGTAACTTGACACAACAAGGAAAGGCTTGTGGCAACCTAAACTGATCCTCTGGGATAGAGCATTTTGATGTGACTAACAAAAATCAAAAACAGGTTTTTGAAAAAAATAATCAAGTAGGACAATAGGAAAAAATTTTTGTCATCTCACCGAATGCATTTTCTTTGCTTTCTAAGGAATTTCTCAGAAAAGTCAAAAGTTGGTACAACTGACTTTACTCTCTTTCCTGGGGTTCCATACTCGTATCCAATGGTACCTCCATAGACTGTAACATATTACACAACAGTGCATTAGACCACATTTTTCTCATTTGCTTTGGGGCATTGTTCAGCTTTTTATAAAGGAACTGTTTGCAGCTTTACATGGTTAATGCTGAACCTATCCAGGAAACCCGGTTCCCCTCGACTAAAAAGAATATTCTCATCATTATTCCGCAGAATTAACAGCACGATGACTGTGAAGAGACATTTTTCCTCTGCAGACCAAAGGACACGTGAAAGCATAGCGTTACAAAGTCTGTGTTGTACTACGTGCTTTCCTGAAACGGGTGATTATTGCTCTGCTGTTGGTGTTTATTTGTTTTCGGCTGACAAAAGCAGATCCGTATTTATAGATGGAGGACAAAACACATCGAGCTGATCGATTTTCACTCGTTGCAAAGCCACCCTACCTTATTCTCCAATTTTGTCAAAACAACTTCCCTCGTGCCTCCAGTCGGAGAATAATTCAATCTATCAAAATATTTCTTTTCATTGTATCTACAGGAACCCGCACATTGCTTATTTCCGAAACAACCATTTGGGGGCTGTTAAATCTTTAGCCCCTCCAGGGCGGGTGTATTAATTTAGGAAAGAGATGAAATGAAATGGAATTCGCGCCGAGATGCAGGCTGCGATAAGTTGGGGATTTTCCTTGTGAAGAGGAACAAAACAGTAACTTTAGTTATGTGAACAAGTTAAAAACACAAACCAATTTCCCAGATGCACTTAGAAGCCATTCGAAATTGAACCGCTCAACCATCATAGGCTGCTACTGAAAAGATTACCAAAAGTCAAGCACGTTCAACATCTGCGAGATACCACTTTGAATTAATTCGACTGAGAACTTTGGATATCATGTAAGATTCTCACTTAATCAGTTTCTGTATAATCGGCAAGCCTTTTTCCACTTGTTTCTACAAGGTGTCAAAACTGCAGCCGACATGTGCAGGTGTTTTCCCTACAGGTCACTGGTGCGGTCATTTTTGTCGATTGTGTCAAAGTTTCCGATTGGACAATTCGAAAAAACATTTATTCTTTATTCAACTATTTTGGGATGACACGAGAAGCTAGATAATACATAAGATGAAGGCGAAAAACGGTCCGTTTGATCACAGTTTTTGGAATTGGCTTGTAGATGCATCATACACAAGCGCATTCGCTGTCCTTCAGTCACTACGGATTTAGCCATTTAAGCGAAGCTCTATTGTCAAGAGGCTGGATTTAAGAATTTCTACCTGCGTTTATTCGGCATTAACTACATCTCTTTCCATCAAAGATTTGCCAAAACCCGTAGTTCCCTAGTTTTCACTTGCAATCTTTAGCTTCGACCGATAATTCAAACTTTAGATACGGTGTTATTTGCGACCGAGCCAGATACAATTGTACTGGAATATTCAGAGGACAAAAAAAATGGTAAAAATTTTCTTTGCACAAACCGATGTCGCAATTTGATGAAGAAACGTTTAAATACGACGATCGCACGGTGCACAACTGACCGTCCTAATGGTGTCAAACGGTGTCAGAATACATCGGAACGAAATTTCAGTATTTGGCGCGAACACATTATTCTTGACTTTCCTTTTTTTGCATTTTACTGAAAAAGTAATCTTTTCCTAACCATCTCGTTTTTTGGTACAATATACAAAGTGATTTCTCGAAAACATTTAGACACGAAGTTCAACATTACACGCTTTCTTCGGTTACAAATTAGAACGATCTGCGATCACGAGCAAATCTCGGGGAAAACTGAAAAAAGAAGTTTCCATCTTATGATGCAAGTTCCCACGAGGTGAAAAGAGGGGGTTGACAAAACTAGCTGAAAAAATACTCGGGAAATTGCAAATTCTGTTTTATGGCGTAAATCACCAGTGATTAATGTACTGATGTAAACGCACACGTGTCACGTGGTCTCACATTACAGATTTCAATGAGAAATACTACTTGTTTTAGGGGTCTAATTTGAGTCATTTTCCCGTCACAACTTTCAGATGATTAGCGATTTTAAAAACTTCAAAATCCTCCCTATGACCATGTGAATGCAACACATGCACCACGAACCAAGACATTGAAAGATCTGCTGTGGTAAGGCAAACTGTCGTGCGTTCGAATGGACCGAATGAATGAGCGCACCAAGGACAGCCTAATACCAATCGCTCAAGAGGGAGCAAAGTCAGTGCTTCCATCACTAAGATCATGGGCTTCTTGTAAAAAAACGATGATTAATCCATTCCTCCCCATGCTCACAGGCATGCACATGAATGCAAGCACAATCCGCGCTGGGCTGTGATGGTTCACGATGTGTAAACATGCACTCTAAGGATCCCCACTAGCTTGCTGCGAGTCGTGTGGTCCGCAGATCACGCTCAGCGCGCCGGAAATCGAGTCAGTCAGATGGGTAGAGGACTTAGAGCCAATCACTCTGCGGATTCTGCGCTTGAAAACTCCCACATAATTGAAAGCCCATCAGAGAGCGATGTTCTAACTGCAACCACTACAACAACGACTAACTTCAATCAACCGGTTTTTTCGGTCGAGGGGTGTGATCAAACGAACACTAACAATGGGAATCAAAGGGCATGCACACCGCAGAAAGAGGAAGAGAGAAATAGAGGACGGTCAAGGATTTACACAAACGCTCCAGTAATGCTATATTTCCGTTGTTTCTGTCTACGGCTGGAGCATGGGCCTGACGACCGCGTCAATACAGATTGAGTCGTATCTTAGTGTTACAATGGTACATCTTGAAAGGTAAACTTTTCGGAGTAGCTCTTACCACACGGCCATCCAGAGAATCGACGAAGTGCGCTGGGTAGTTGAGATAGCTCCTTTATCATGCCCCAGAAAGAGGATGGAGACCGGGTTGGCGTGGTCTGGGACTCACAACTTGTTCACTATTGATCATCGCGCCAATGGAAGTTGGGTGCTGCTTGACGCATCTCCAATTTGGAGTGACTAGCCGTAGATGAGATATGGTCAGGCTTGTCGAATAAGCAGTCACCTGCGCGACATGATAAGTATGTACTCGGTCAAAGTATCCCCTATAAGGATATCACGAGCCTGCTGGTGTGGTGTCCCACCTGCTATTAACTGGGGTCGTTGCCTTTTATGTCATATGAGAGGTGAGCCCCTGGGCCCACCAGGCGTGCTGGAAAACCCGGGGGATGTGGCCCCTCTTATATGAGATGGTCGGGCAGCATGCGAGACTGGAGACGAAGCGCTGACTCGAACGCTTGGTGAGGCCCCCGTCTGCCGCAGGTGCCTTAGGAACCTGGGTCTGCGACAAAATGCCGTGTACGCTTTAAGAAAATACGCCCGATTGTGAGTAGCCCAGTAGCACAACACCCGCTGGCGAACCGTGGTTCACAAGGGGGAACCGATGGGGTAGACGGAAAACCAACCCACTGATTCCCTTTCTTCTACGGTTCAAAGATAGTGCTAAATGCGCTGCCATTAGAATCACATGATAAAACGTTTGTATAGATTTTGAGAAAATATCAACTGCATTTTGCATCTAACTGGAACGATGAGATTACTAATTACGGAACTATTACATTGCTTTCTAGGATTCATTTATCACTGAGTAAACTACATTTGCTTGTTAGCTGCATATTAAGCGATATTGGGACGATTCTCGCAAAATGTTCTCCCTAGTTTATGCGGCCTCTGCCTTCGGGTAAGACTAACTTCAGAGGTATAAACTGAGACAAAAATAGCTCGAGACGAGCCGGAAAATGAATATGGCTCTACTAGGTGTGCATTTCAACTCTACATACATTGTCCACAGATCATCCAAGTTCGGGATTTTGCGAGGCCGTGCAGCCCAACTATTAACGCACTCAAGATGCAAAAGTTACGATTCGATTGACGTCTAAGCCGAGAGGTTTTGTTCGAATCAATGCAGGTTTACATGAACTGAAGACTGTTTGGTTTTGGATAATAGCGATCGTTCCTTCCTTTCCTAGAGCTACATTGACAATAGTTGAACTTCGATTGTAATACCGATGCTTAGAAATCCAATCTGTCGATAGTGAAACTGACTCACACTTGTCGAAAAAGAGTACGAAGCCCCGATTAATCGTCTAGCCTTCAACACTACTCACCGAAGCCGTCCATCGCCCGGCACATTACCACATTCAACCTAACGAGACTTCGTGTGGCTCTATGACACTCTGGATTTCAGAGTAACAGTTCCCAGTTTTCTGCCTCTCCATGTAAAAGGCCCTAGTGGTTATGGAGCATGTGCCTTCCCATACGGTAATTCGTGAAGCATGTCTTAAAAATATTCACAACCTCGAACGAATAAAAGTAACCCGTTTGTAGCTCCCGTTTCAGGCTATTTGAACAACGCCAAAAATAAAACAGATTAAGTCAAAACCAACGACAAGTCTAGAATACAGTCCGGCGCGATTATTGAGAACAGTGACGAGATGGAACTTAAAGTGCATACCTTAATAAAAAGCCGCATAAGGGCAGCAGGCAACGGGAATGTGTCAAACCGCTCAAAAAAACATCTAAGTTCAAAGTGCGTGGCTCAACGCGCGGATCAACCAAGACGACAGTAGAAATGGGACAGAAAGTTCGATTTTGGAGAAGGTAAACAGGAATTGGGGTTGAAAAAGTGAAGCAAATGCGTATCCCATGAACGTTGTATTAGCAATCCAAAATTGCTAAGCATCTAAAGTCTACACAGAAGTTAGCAGTCGGCCATTTTATTCACCTAATGTAATATGCTCTCACTCCTATCTAAAACAGAGGCCACTGCCCGACAGGCGCATCAACAGACTGACTTCAGTTGGGGAATAGCTGATTTTGTCTTCGTGGGGTGACGAATTTTTGGTTTCAGGAGGGAAAACAACAATAGCCACTTTTGACAACTATTCGTAAAACCTGATGCACGATGCGACAAATAACCAAAACCTACAGCAAATAGATTGTCAACCAACTTTGTTTATGGCTATCTGAGTTATTTTACCAAACAACGCTTTACTTCAGCTACGTTTTCATCACGCAGGATCCATGGAGGTTTGTATGGTGAACAGAAATATAACCATATTTGTCCTCGCAAAACTGCGAGCTGCCGAAAAATGCATCAGACAGAAAAACGTTAGTCAAGCTTCTTATTGAGACATTTGCTTGTAAAAATTGGATTGCAGAGATGAACCTTATTTCAGCTGACAAAAACGAGTAGCCTTGGGTTATAAGTCATCTTGCTACTTGCTATTTGCTGTCTCGTGCAAGTCTGATTGTCATTCTGGAAAATTTGTGATTCATATCGACGTCACGTCGAGCAAATTTTCGGACTGGAAACTGGGTGTTGCGTCCATCCGCAGGCGAGCAACCAAGTTCACATCCGAAACTACAAAGACCAGATCCGGATGGAAGTGTTCTTTCATATACAGGTTATGCTAAGCTGTGTTCGAAACGTAAAAAAACGGATGTATCGGAGATTTTGTGACCATTCTGCTACTAACTAATCAAACGATGAGGTCTTAAAAGGGCGGTGAACAGAAACGATAGAAATTAGGGAAACTACTGCATAAACGAAGCAGTTGATAGCAGAAAATCGATTAGAATGTTAGCTCTGCCAATGGACCAGCGTCAGACAGACGATTAAACGGGATTGCCGTTGTAGTGTGAATAAATGTTTCATGGTGTTCTGCATGGGCAACGTTCATCCATCCCTACCCTGGATAAATTTTCCCGGGATGCCCGTGAAATAAGCGATACCAAAGGCGGAATGTTAGATTTCACAAAAACAACCTGGGAAATGGACTGGAAAAATCCAACTTCCAAGCGTACAGCCGCAATCTTCTTAATGATGGCTCTCTTGGAAGATTAGTCTGTCTGTGGGCAACGAAACCAAACCAAACCAGTACAAACTTTGAGAGACTTGCATCAACAACAAATTCGCTTATCCAAAAGAAGAATTTATTTTATCGAATATTCTACCCGTGATTACGCGAGTATTTACAGGCTGAAGTTAATAAGTTAAAAAACAAAATGGTTTATGCCAACTATGGTCTAATAACCACTGTTGGAGATGGGCAAAAGAAATATTACTTGTGAGAGGTTTTGATTAATATCAAACTTGAGGTTGCATCAAGGTCATCCGACTGCGCCCCGCTATTTGCTTATGCAATCATGGTGACAGCAGAACAGGGAGATTTTTCGGCATTAAAATATAGGGGTTAGGAGTATGAGTCAAAATCCACGTGATGATGACATCACGTGATGACCCGCAATAACTCTAAAACACTAAATAATTCCAGCAGAAAATTACCTGAAAAGTTGTTCCAAATCACTCCAGACTTCCATTTTGTTCCAGCTGACATCAGTAGGGCAAACGAAGTCTATTCGATGGAACAAAATAACAGTACAGTGGAGAGGCAAAAATCTGTAGTTCTATCGAAGAGAAAAAATTCGGTTTCTTCAAAAGAATTAGTTGTCGGATTCCCCAGAATTTCGAAGGGGGGTGTCTGAGTAGAACGGTTCCATTTTAACACGAGGAATGTCATGCGAATCAAATGTAACAGTTAACAACAGTAACCAATGTTATTGACGGGAATGCGTTCATCATCAGCAGGATAACAAAAGCAATCGACAATGTGTGCAAAGTAAGAAACCAGAGACAGACCCGCTCAAGGTCACATGCATTCTCATCATAAACAAGTGTCTCAAATAGGCAACAATGTCCCAAATTCGTTTTGACAGTTACAGGATGTAGAACGGCGTAGTACAACTTCCCTTCGTTTCCATTATATTTTGTAATCCACAGTGATCAAATTTAGCTACCTGCTTCCTCATTCCACCACCCTACTAAAACCTCCTAGTTATTTTGGAAGCGTTCAAACTCAACTCGGGAACTAATGAGGATGATTCCGAAATTAAATTGGCTTTGATTAGACGGTTTAATTTCAAAACAAATCAACCACTTCTCTAGCCTATACACAGACTACTAAACAGGTCCCGGAAGAATAGATAGAATAGATATTTCAACATCGAACAGGACATACTAATTACTGTTCGTGTTTTTTTTTCCACGGACAAATCACATCGCATTATAACTTAAAGCCGACAAACGGGGAATATCGAGAAGCGAAGGGCTGAACTACACATAACGGAACCCACAACGAATGCAATACTGTTTGAATTTGCAGTCAGTCGTTCAGTTGGTTATGCAAAACTGGCAAAAATCAGCGTATCCGCATCGTCCACCGTTATATTTTAGGCCAATTTACAACAGCGAAGAACAATCTATAACGGATTTCGACTTAATGTTCAAATTTTCACTCCAAAAGAAACAAAAAGTAAATCCTGTAAAAAAGAGTGAGCAACGAAACTAATGTTATATTCGAGCGTGCGAAAAAGTGTTTCAGGTATATAAATATAAATATGTATATGTACAGAAAACCGCATGGAAAGTGTGCGGAGATCAAATGAGAAGTGGCTCGTCACACAAACAAACATGTATCTGTGTGACAAATGACCACGACTTTCATCTCCACGGTCTGGTATTCATGGAGGAGTGTTCGCCGGGAAACCATGTTACACAAACCAAGTGTAGAGTAGTAAAACGATATACTGCAGGCCACGCAAGTTCGTGCGACCACTCGTCCTAGATCTCGAAAAGTTGTTGCAAAACGGGAGCGTAAAAAGATCGGAAAAATGAAATAATGCTGAATATGAATGTGTGGCAATGGAAGAAAATTGGATAGATTAAAAAAAACTGGCTCGAATGCAATTTCCACTTTGGTTGGTAGTGGATGAAACAGAAAGAAAGCTATAATACGCAAAAGGTGACCGGAGCAAGTGATGAGCGATATTTTGGAGTAGTTCTGATTTACTGGACTAGCTGAATCCACTGGGAAGGAAGACCGACAGAATGGAGAAACGAAAAACCGGCAGGCAGAATACACTGACAGTCAGATTATAGTCTTGTTTCGCGAAAGAAGAATGGAAATACGCTGCACTAACACAGATGGTATAAAACGTCTAGCTGTATGGCCAACAAGCACGAACTGATTTTCTTCCGGAGAAATAATGAAAACAGGCAAATTAATTTCGTGAGATAAATCGGTGGGATAGACAAGGATGAGCGCAAAAAAGTAAGTATTGGTAATGAAACGCATACACGAAAAGCAAACTGGAGGAAATTTGAAGGTCATTCTCAATAGAAAAAAATCCCTCAATGACTCTCGAATGTAACCAACGGTCCGAACTAATGCACACCTTTACAAGGAATTGATTTGTGAATTTTTTTTGGAGAGGGAACTGTTCAGTAGAGAACAAAGTCCGTAAGAGAAGGCGAAAATTCATCGATGCTAAACAATGATAAACACATCGTCACCGGTGGTCTTGCTAGCGGATATTGCTTCCATTTGTTTGGCACGCATTTCTCGCTTGGCCATTGCAAGACGTTCGCGAGCTTTAGCTCGGGCGGCTGAATCATCCCGAAAGCGACTGGCCGACTTCGGTCCCGGAGTCTGTTTACGAACACCCGACTGAGCGGGCACAAATAAAAAAGAAGAGTGAATTGTGACCATTCAACCTAGACACTGTGTGATTTGTCCCTAAACGGTATTAATCAGGTTCAATGCTAAGGACCTCGTTGGAAAGTCTATCACAAAACTATGTTAAATAAAGACACATGAAAGACAAAAGTGTTGATGTTTGAATAATTACAAAGGTCTGAGTGCAGTCTGGTTTCCAGGTAACTTGATGTGTGAGGGACGATCAAGAGTTCTCTCATTTTTAATCCTGACATTGAACTTCGTTAGCGGGACCATGCAAAACATACGCAAACCGAAAGTACAAATATCTAGTTTGGCAATCCCCAACCACAATGACAGCCGACACTTCAGGCGACCTTAACCAGAGATATTGCTTAATTGGATTTTAATTTTTCGCATGACGAACAAACGCAAACAGGTAAACATCCCACACAAGCGAAACAGCCATTTGAGGTTAAATGAATACAAATATACATACAGTATGCAAGAGTACATACACATGTTTGGCCAAGAACGACGCACGATACCAACCTAAAACCCTAACAAGAAAGCAATTGGGAGATGTCAACAAAAATCGAAAGGCGAGTACTTTGTGATACACTTTTTGAACAGTACTTGGTAGACATTTTATGTTTATAGTGAATGGGCAGTTTCGAACCTGGCCGCCTAGCTTTCCCGCCAGTTATTTCGATCCGAAACCATAGGTCTAAAAGTCTCTAAGAAAAATTAGCCCTCATTTGACCGGCCTAAACAACGAAAACGAGAAGCAGGAACTAAATACAATAACGCAGGGAACTTCTTCATACCACTAAGCCAAATCAACCCAACCATCAGGTCACTTCCCTTCAGCCTTCTCCAGCATGTGAAATAATACGAGAAGGTAAACGGTGAGCAGACAAACGCAAACAAATCTGAGCCACTGCAAGTGAGGCAGAGTGATCGCCTCGATCAGAGGGCAACTATTAATATCCGATGCACATCGTCATTGCTCAATCGATGTTACCATTACACTACACATGTGCTTCTTCGACATCGGAAATGGAATATCGACAGTACACTAAACGCGGGGCCATGGAGCAAAATACCATGAACCATGGTCTTCCTTAGGCAAAAATCGAATGACATGGCAGCGCCATAGATAATGTAGTTCGCGAGAACAAAATTGGCTTTTGCAATTCGTGATGTGGCCTTCCCAACATTACCTCCATTTGGGAACAAAACCCCCAGCATACATAAAGATAACGAATAATTCCAACTGACCATCAGACACAATGAGTGTAAGCCCAGATTCCTGCCGATCTTGGACAACTTAACTGCACTCTGAAGGTGCAAAGCACACGAGCACTTGAATACATCTGTTGCCAAGCGACCCAAAGCACATCGGATTATTTGTATACTGTCTAATAGCAAAGAAATGTTATCAGTAAATTCTAAGTTAAAGCCTGTTCTGTCCGAGTAGTTCGATCAGACAAACCGTAGACCCACAATCTTTAATTTACTCGAGCTGAAACGTGAGTTCGACTCAGCTAATCGTGCTATCCCGTGCGCAAACAGCCAAAGCTGAGTCCGCATTTGCGTCCTTTCATCCGAGTTCAATAGTAGTGGTGTTTGTCACATTTGCCAATTTATGATCTTTCTTCCAGATTTGTAACCGATATAATGACCAAACCGACTTTATCCCACTGTAAAAATAACCCTGCTGAGATTGTCAAGATGGCGTGTTGCCTACTACAGAATATGCAAACAGTTTTGTGTTTCGGAGTGAGCACCAGGGCAAATTGGAAGTATCTCTCCACCGCCAAATTTGGGTTATTTTGCAAACCGAAGTGACAAAATGCCGCTACCGCGCCACATCTCATCCACAGTGATCAAATTTAGCTACCTGCGTCCCGGACAGGTCATTCATGTACTTCCATGACTAATTAGAGCATCTCCTAAGACTTTCCAGGATAAATCAAAGCTTAACGCGTTCACCGTCAACTGAACTGCCGCCATATCGCTCACAAACCCCCCTATTCATTACAAAAACGTCGGCTTTGTCGGAGTTGCATCCTCTCCGCACGTTGACTGACACAATAAGAGGATTACGCCTGTGTCTCAAAATGTACCAATCCTGGTCACGTTATAAGTGATCACATCTGCGGAACTCAACATTTGGATCTGCTTTGATGTCCAGAACACAACTGCTATTAATTATAACTCTCCTAATCAGGAAGGATATGAGGACAAGAAAGCAATCTTCCAAAGAAACTCCTGATGGATATTTTCCAGCAGAAATCACCTCCCGATCCTCATCCCACCACCCTACTAAAACCTCCTAGTTATTTTGGAAGCGTTCAAACTCAACTCGGGAACTAATGAGGATGATTCCGAAATTAAATTGGCTTTGATTAGACGGTTTGATTTCAAAACAAATCAACCACTTCTCTAGCCTATACACAGACTACTAAACAGGTCCCGGAAGAATAGATAGAATAGATATTTCAACATCGAACAGGACATACTAATTACTGTTCGTGTTTTTTTTTCCACGGACAAATCACATCGCATTATAACTTAAAGCCGACAAACGGGGAATATCGAGAAGCGAAGGGCTGAACTACACATAACGAAACCCACAACGAATGCAATACTGTTTGAATTTGCAGTCAGTCGTTCAGTTGATTATACACATCACAGTTAGAACTCTTTTCATATCTGAAATGCCTTTTGTTTGATGCTCGCGATTCAATGTGACTAGGTGCAACTCCTTCAGGAATCAGGCTTTAATGTAGTACTACCGCGCATCAAAACAATATGACGATCGCTCACGGAACATATAAATACGGCATAATATTGCAACTATTTCTGAAATATGATCAAGTTGTTTCGCACTATTTCGAAATCGTGCAGAAATGCTGACGACTGATTACGAACACGTAACTGTTTGTGATGTGGCATGTGACGTTTGCTTGTAAATTGCACACACGTTCAAAGATACTGAGTGCACCTTACTGCAAGTATGAATAAATGTCTCCGTACTAGGGACCAACTTCCAGATAATTGCGAACAGTTTTGATAGGATTCCGAAACAATGTAGAATATATATATATATATATATATATATATCAAATACTGAACTGAATGAAATGAGCACAAGCGACCCAACTTGCAGTTATGGATCCTCATTTGATATCAGAAAGAAATATAATACCGCCTAGTCAAAACAGACGTAAGAGCATCCAGTTCAAGTGGGCAAGTGATTCCATCGAAAGGTCAGGATATGGACCACGGAACTTCTCAAGGTCACGCAATCACTTCTCAAGTTCAGGGTCACCTAAGAAGTCAAAGTTAAACGCGAGGACAAGGATCGTATAAATATGGAAGACCAGTCATATGTGCCTCTGTACAGACGATGAAAAGTCTGTTATTCGAACCCCCAAGCTCGGTCATCAAGATATCATAAAATGTAGGAAATTGCACGCTCCCGTCATCTGGAAGCCTACTTTAAAACGTTGCGCAAAACCGATCAATCAACAGTTGTAAAATGTGAATAATCCCAAGTACTTTGAACGCAGTGTAAAATGCGATTAAGCAGGGGTATACGGTATGAATAAGTAGACCTGGGACGTTTCTAACAAGATCACATTGACTCGATCTTTTCTGAGGGGGTAGAATTTAACATGCTGCCCGACCGACTAGGTTTGAAATTCGTACTGATCACTTCCTCGTGGTAGGTGGCGGTAACAGACTTCCGACCGGCTGAATGAACATTGCGCGGAGTTCCCATCTCTGCTTCCCCAGAAGGGACGTTGGTGATTATATACATCGTGGGGACAAAACACCAGAAAAATACCCTTCCACTTTAACAAAAAGTCCGATATAGCTTTCGCGCTTCTTGTGATTTGGACGAATTGGTGACCGCGTCACATGAGCAATTCGATGTTGTCCAATCGTCGGACAAGTGGCACCCGCCATGATTTTGCGCTGACAAAGATATCAGGTGCTGCACAAGTAGGACGGCTAGCATTCGGTCTGTTGCACGTTCATCTGCGTGCTACCGGACGAAGGACAATCTAGACTAGAAACAAAACATCCTCGCAGTTCAAAGAAATGTTAGGTGCAGGAACATCTTCGAGGTTCATTACCGAAATCATGCAGGTCTAAAAGTGTGGGTTAAGAATAAGGATCCTTGTGCACGAACACGATAAAAAAAGAAGTACCTTCTTCGCGGATGATGAAGGAAAACTTCGAGGAAGGAAAGGCGAGATGCAGCAATCACTAGTCTTCAAAGACGGCGAATTGTCACTACTGAGTGGGAATCGTTAACATAATACTGACCAGATAAGATTTGGCCCTTGGCTGCCCAGGCCCGGAATTTGAATCCGCACGAAACCCCATGTGAAACCGTTTAAAAATGAAGATTGCTGCTTTGTTTATTAAGTCTCACTGTGGTTATCAAAAATAAACACTGAGCGTGCACAGAAATAAGATCGACAGGGCTAGGAATTCAGTTGTTAGTAGGACTGGACTGGTATCTTCGTCCTTACGAAGGATTCGACCGGAAAAACGGATCAAACACACCATTCTAGAAATGATAATGAATTGAGCACTATTCGCTACTGACTCACATTTGGGATGCACGTTCGATATCCCATGCGCAATAACTAATTCCCTTTTTGGCTAATGTGAGCTCAGAGATAAAGATATCTTAATTTTTACTACATAAATAGTGACAGTTGTAGAGTGAGATACTTAATCAGATAGGAGATGCCTAAAAACGCACATCAAAAGAATTGTACAATTTAACGAATTCAAGATCGGATACCGAGTTTAGCTTTGCATATACTGATAAAAATAGCTACCGTGACGATGCATTACCATCTCTCCGTAATCAGATATCTTTGAATAGAGATAGATACACAAGAAATGGGACTAGAGTCCGAAAACTTATCTACATCTGTTGTGATTTATCATTTACAAAGATTATCAATTCGAATCTTATTACACAATCCCTGCCATTCGGAAGACACGAACTCGCTGATAGTGACTAAAATGAATCCCGAAGATGGTCCCTAAAGAGAGAACGAAATGATATGAACCGATGGTTCAAAGATATCATACCAGATCAAATCGATTCAAATCAGATTCATGGAAGTTTTTTGTAGATACTCAAATACAACAGCCTAAAAAACAATCCTACAGTACGGATGTCATTATAGTTGAGGTTAGATTGACAGATCGTAAACTTCAGTAAACAGCTTGGATACTTACCCTTGCAACGGGTGTCTTATTCAACTCCAGTGAGAGACCATCACCATTAGCTAGTGTATCCCTTTCAGCCTTATCCTTATCACTAGGCAGCTGCCAACCGTTTTCACGTAACTCATCAACCTTTCTGAACTGTGCTCGCACATCATCAACTTGAAGCATGACCATGGCCCAGAATCCATCCAAATCACTGACAAGCGTGACCAAATCTGGACAATCGGTTTTCACAGTTTGTACTAGGTTTCCATTGTTTTGCTGACTAGCTGACCAGTCCAGGTTTTGTTGGCACAGGTTACGAAACTGCACAAACTTCTCGGACAGGAGTAGTTTGGCTTTTCCAACAGCAGTCCGCATAAGACCCGCAACTAAATGCGAAAGAAAGTGAACAAACAATCAAGATAAGCAAGAGATAACATGGTAAAGAACAGTGAAAAAGTATCGGTTGGTATTCAGAGCAAAACTATCGCAAACTTGTGTAGGTTGACCTTATAGATGGAATAGTTTTCCTTAGCGAGAAGCATGCAGTGATATACAGAAATAGCACCCAAAAATGCCTTCATTAGGGCTCTAGATTCCTGTGATTTTCTAAATACGCTCGCAGTTAGCTATAACGCCTTTGTTGTTTGATTTGAGCAAACTGCTCTCTCAACGTCACATGCGGATTTGGGTGACTCACATGCGTTGTGCTCATCATCGTATTGAACAGTATTAAACAGCAAACCAAATCTCACTGGCCGCTGACTTTCTCATTTCGTTATGCCTATGTGGATCGATTTCGCCTCTTTTCGAACATGAGGTACCTGCGACACTTGTGCCCCAATTCTGACACATTGTGTGCTGTGTAGAAAGGATCGCTAACACTCAGGTAACAATACTTGTAAACTTTGGATGAAGGGTGATCTGAAGCTGTAACAGCAAGAACGTCAGAAGCGCATAGAAATAAACAATCGAAAGGAAGAAGCATCTGGTAAGCTAATGGAATCTGAAAAGTAAAAAAACCGCGCGATCCACGGTTAAAAGGTCGAAGGTCAAGAGAAAAAGTCCGAGAAGTTGGATTCATAACACGAATAAAACGGAGTACATACACGGGGAGATGATGAATGAATACATCCAGAAGGGAAGCAAAGCTACCGTAAGAATTACTGATTCAAACTAGCATGGTAAGGCGTGTTACATCGAAAGCGAGTGGCCATACGAGTGTCGATGGGATAAGACCCTTCAGGTCCTTGGAATGGAAACCACTTCAAAGAAGATAGTGCTGACGATCAACTTTTCAACATTTTGTTTTTTATAAAATGTTCCGATGAAAGACTAGGACAAAACATCAGTACCGTTCGTTGGTCGACATGAAAAGTCTGAATTAGAATGCTATCAGCGAAGGAAATACGAGGTAATGGATTGTATACAGCTGAACTTTCGCACATTAAGATTCTAACGACTATCATATGGATATGTGCTAGCACAATCAACACAGGAATGGAATAATTTAGGGAGAGTGGGTTTTTCGGCGCGATGTATATATATATATATATATATATAATGTATAGTCATTTAAAAACTGTCACATATTTGATAGTAACAAAAGACTTTGACACTGCAGCCAATCACTAAAGCCGTGAGACTTATGGGACTTGCCATCAGTTCGACGAACAAAAATGCTCCTTTGAATCACATTTCGATTGAAACCAACCTCAATGGGAATAAATTAATGGATCTTTTTCAAGCTCAAGCCAAACGATTTTGAGCTTAAACCAACTTTGACTAAGAAAGGTAGAGTAGGTTCATTGGCATCCGAGCAAATGTTCAGTCATACACCTCTGGATCAAATCAAACGGAAATTCACATGAAAGTCCACTAGTGTTGGCTACACAGAATGTGTGGGTTTCCAATCGCAAAAAAGAACGGACACTTACCTTCTTCGTTAATTGTGGGAGTTGATTTCAAATCGGCCTCCGTCCGTTCGATCTGGATTCGGATTTCCGATTGGACTTGTTCGGTAAGCCGAAGAAAATAGTTTCCATCTATAGTATCTGATGGCTCGATTGTGGTTTTCTCCGAATTCAACTGTGCTTGAGGACTGGTCGTGGGACAGAGTATTTTCGTATCCTCATTGGGCTCTTCCATTATTGATTCTCGAAAAGAGTGAGTTAGGGAAGCATGACCAGGATCACCTGAGAAGAAAGTGCATTTCGTTCCGAATATTTCAGTTAAAAAATCACTGGGACCAAGTAGAAGGGAAAGTGATTATACCAGATGACCAGTTCAAATTGATTCCACACATGTATAAGAAAACGAAAGAATGTGCAATCAAAAGTGAAAAAGAACGGAACATATGCACTTAGATCAATGCACAGGAACAAAAAAGAATGGATTAAATGCAAATGAATTTTCGGTATTGTAGACCCGACGAACCATAGGAAGGAACTTTACTACCGCCATAAAGTCGTAAATTTCGGAGTGGAAACGAGAGCACTCAACAGACCTGTTGCTCAGCTACAGTCTCTAAAAAAGACGTGCAAAAGCGTACGAAATTGGTCAACGTGTGCATCAATCTGTTGTACAGGGCACCCGGTACGTCTACTGGTGTTAGCAGACAGGAGCATCAGGTGAACTTGTGCTCACACCTAGACTGTCCACCGAAATGCCTCAACCGGTGCTGATCCTAATAAAACAATGTTGAGCAAACAGTACTACTCATTTCAGTATACTGATTGTCTCAGATGTGATGCAGAGCTTTTAATTTCGTTTTACTGTCATACAGTGACTGAATCTGACAGGTCACTAAGATCACGAGCATCAGATGAACCGAAACTGAAAAAAAGTAGGTGCGGCTAGAACGGAGGTATCAACATCTTGATTCGCTATATAATCAAGTACAAAGACAGAAAGATCGACAGCACATACTTCTCAAATTGACTGGCAATAAATAAAACAGTGTTGGATCCTTCGATAAAAAGCGTGCAGTACTGATGTAGATGATAACTGTGGCAATCTCCTTTACTAGTTCAAATCCGCGTTAAGCACATTGTTCATATTAAAATTGCGGGAAAGGCAGAACACTTAAGGGGGTAGTTTTGCTAGCCCATTGCCTCAGTATACCTTCCACGTATGCTTGTAAATGAAACAATGCAACCAGATACCAGTCTCTGGTCAGAAATGAAAACCAACAGTGGCATACATTTTTCGAAATGGGATAAATCAAGTGGGACTACAGGGGCTATCGCCGTCCTTATTCAACGACGATGACAAGGTGATAACATCAAAGTTAACGAAATTCCTATGGTCAATCTAGATGGCAAACGGGTTTCCAACAGCTGGTGTGAATCCGTGGTAGTACGGATTTACGATACACGTGATAAATCCTTACGTGGAAACTACAGGAGAGCTAGTTTAGCAAACAATGCATTCAAACTGCTCGCAGGCATTATCAACCGCCCAATATCTAGTACTCGCGGAGTATCAAGCCAGTTCCCGATCCGGCCAAAGTTGCACTAATCAAATATTCACTCATACGAAAATCTTAAGATATAGGCACACTTTCTGTGTACTCATGATTACTAAATTTCCTGGTCATAAAGACAGAAGATGCTTCTCAAACAACATACATTATCGTTCAGACAATCGAGGTAAGCTTGCAACCAACT
The DNA here is from genome assembly GCA_008360955.1 of Fasciolopsis buskii. Classification (NCBI taxonomy): domain Eukaryota; kingdom Metazoa; phylum Platyhelminthes; class Trematoda; order Plagiorchiida; family Fasciolidae; genus Fasciolopsis; species Fasciolopsis buskii. The sequence continues at coordinate 96,937 of LUCM01010028.1, forward strand.
TGGATTCCCAATCTCTTGCATAATAGCAACCGCATATTTTATGTCAGACAACTTCTTGCCCGAGCAAATACCAACGCGGTTATTCTCACAAGAGAATAAGACGGTTTTCATAATCAAATCAGGGACAAAGTTAAAAGGGAACGCTGAGAGAGGGCAATCTTGATGAAAGCCACTACTAACGAAGAACTCGACGATAAATCGCAATAATCAGGAAATCGGCTTCTGCTGTTCGCATATAGAGATGAGAAAATTGAAATGAATTTCTCTGGCCACGGAACTGCACGACAGTTTGGACCGAATGTCCCTTTCAGGTCAACCAAGCGAAAGATCGTGAGTACACAGAAAGTGTGCCTATATCTTAAGATTTTCGTATGAGTGAATATTTGATTAGTGCAACTTTGGCCGGATCGGGAACTGGCTTGATACTCCGCGAGTACTAGATATTGGGCGGTTGATAATGCCTGCGAGCAGTTTGAATGCATTGTTTGCTAAACTAGCTCTCCTGTAGTTTCCACGTAAGGATTTATCACGTGTATCGTAAATCCGTACTACCACGGATTCACACCAGCNATGTGCGAGCACAGAGATGTGTATAAGAGACAGGATCGGGAACTGGCTTGATACTCCGCGAGTACTAGATATTGGGCGGTTGATAATGCCTGCGAGCAGTTTGAATGCATTGTTTGCTAAACTAGCTCTCCTGTAGTTTCCACGTAAGGATTTATCACGTGTATCGTAAATCCGTACTACCACGGATTCACACCAGCTGTTGGAAACCCGTTTGCCATCTAGATTGACCATAGGAATTTCGTTAACTTTGATGTTATCACCTTGTCATCGTCGTTGAATAAGGACGGCGATAGCCCCTGTAGTCCCACTTGATTTATCCCATTTCGAAAAATGTATGCCACTGTTGGTTTTCATTTCTGACCAGAGACTGGTATCTGGTTGCATTGTTTCATTTACAAGCATACGTGGAAGGTATACTGAGGCAATGGGCTAGCAAAACCAATCCACTAAGTGGTCTGTCCAACGATCCTAGAACGCTCCTGAAGGAGAATCGCCGAAGTGCCCGATTCTTTGACTACCTTGCTTACACCAATACTCCTAATCAGTCGAAGAACGATGTCGGTAACCATTGCCTCATTCATTTCCCCACAAATCTCTAATCATCACTGGTCGCAGTCATTTCTCAGGTTTCATATCAGTTGACATCTCCGAAGTTTACGCGACTGATTATATGCGGCAACCGGAGGAATGGATCGCCGACCATTCAACAGAACAAGTGAATTCGAAGATATCTATTGGTCGACTAGTCAAGGCTCGACTCGCGTGTGCGAATCGATCCCGATCCCACCCTGACCACGATGCTTACAAGAGGCAACAAATACACATCGGTTAAGGTCGCTGGGTCACGGTTTGCGCATGCACGCAGAACGTTTGATTCGCTGTAAGCTGTTCACCGAGATAGGTAGTGGTTGGAAAAGAAGTCAAGGTGATCAGTCGACAACATAACAGAAAAGTTATGAAACCCTTGATCGAATGGCTGTTTCGCGTAGGTACAGTTAGATTGTCGGACAGGAGTCCACGAGATCTCCTACGCAATGAATGGAGGCAATAAGTGATATGGTTCCATTCCCCACTCAATGGTATTCTTACTCTCGAAATCTGTCTTCCTCTAAATAGTTGTTCCAGTTGCTACTACCTTGGAGTTCATCTTTCACTGTTTCTCGTCTTCTTTAGCTCCTTAGAGCAGGTGAGGCTGTGATGTAGCAAAGAAAAAACAGTACGTTGGTGCATGGTTAAGGATTACAAAAACTAAAGTGAATTGAAAGGCCGTGTGTTCAGCATATGATGAGAAAAGTACATCAGCAGCTGCTGGTTATTTAAATGTCGAGAACAGGTCTGGTCCTTGAAAAGTGAAACAAAATGAAGCGGGAGAAAGTGAGCCTAATGTGGGAGTAAACTATGAATAAATGGAACCTAAGATTCGAACTTATAAAAACATCGGGGTAACTGGTATATTTATTTTCAAGCACTGAGTCTCTCAGAAACAGAACAGGGAAGACGGGGGTTCACGTAAACCGCGGACAGGATCCGAACCAGCATCTTCGACTACGCTCAAAAATCCAACAAAAAAGTCGACATAGAAACGCAAATGGAAATAAAATTTCGAACCTGGTGTGAATGGTGGTGCTTAATCACCAAGGTTAAGGAAACTGACAAAGAGGGATTAGAAAAATTGGTAATTAGTTATGATGCACCCAAAAGATGACGAGATTAGCACTGGTGCGATAATAACAGGCTGAATTACCAATAAACAAAAACTGAAATGACTTACCTGTCGCCATTGCTGCTGCTGTGTCTTCGCCATCCCCGTGATGAAAAAGTAAGCTAGTTTCCGGACTTCCAATAGAAGTCGTCATTCGACCTCGTGGGCTGGCATGTGCTACGGCAAGCATAATCAACGAAGATCGATGCCAATGCACTTGATCCTCAGAGTTGCCAGTCTGGCTGCGGGTCTGGAGGAAGAAAACTTGAAAAGTCACGGCGAAGTTACACCAGTATAAAATCAAATAATAGTGAACCCAATTTATGAACTGACTGATCGTGAAGTTGTAGAATGCAATCATGTACCTGGATGCAAAATGCATCGCCTCCTCAAAAGATTGTGGATCTGCGGGACAACTGATTGATGTTTTGTGCTCATCTCCTGTCACCTTTATGAACATACACGAGTACGTATCTTGGAGTCAAGTATCTTAAGCGCTGAACTATTAACAGAATTCACCACCACCACCACCACCACCACCACATTGTTCAAATAATCCGAATACGACGGTGTTCACACACACATAGCCTCTTAGCATAGCTGTACTCAGTCATCATGTTTCATAGCCCTATAGTAGAATCAATAGTACAGATGGGAGAGAATCATTTTGTGCAACCAAACTGTGCCCAAAAATCCAGACAACGCTCCTGAAAGTAAATAAGTGAGTCGTCAGAAGTATGCGCCTAGGGATTCAAGTTCGCGCCTCACTCGGAATGTCTATCAACATGCACTCAAATAACCGTTCGCCTCAAACACTCTCTGTCAAATGCGTTCTATACATTACTCTTCTTTGGTGATGTTCCCAAGGTGGTGCGATGACGAAGGAGAAGGCCCGGTGTTGTCCACCGGGTTGCTTGATCTTGGACAGTCGGTATAATGGAAATAGTTAAACGCGCACGGTGAAAACAACCGTTCAGTATTCTTTCCCTAGCACCTACTTTCTATGCAATTCGACTTAAATATTGTTGCGTAGCCACTATGCCTGCTTTCATTATATATATATATGTATATGTATATATATTGTATATATATATATATTATATATATATATATAGATGAATTTTAACGACCGACAGAAACCGCCCAACCACGAAAGAACGTGAGATGAATCACAAACGCTTTCGACAGACTGTTTTGAGATGAAGCGATTCTGAGTATTTCAAGTTCTCCGGGCGATTGATCTTAGTAGTTGTTCTATGAATCTCGTGTGGCCAGCAAGTTTCAATTTTGTAGCCAATAACCTCGCATCAATGTTCTCCGGTTGTAAACGCTATTTCGCAGCACAATTCACTCAAAAGTGAAATCCACGAAGAATACCGGGAAAAACAAACTGAAGCAATAGCAGGAAATTGCGCAAACGTGGAAAGATTTCAAGTGCAAAAACCCCACTGACAACAGCACTTAGGCATAACAACTGAAATCTCTGTCGCACGGGGTGAATTGGAGGGGCCCAGCTTTTATCATAAGAGAATAAGGTTCGTCTTTGAATTAATCCAGCCTTGGGAGGAAATTTCACACTTTGAAGGTATAAAACACATCCTCCGAACACAATGATATTTTGCATGCTTTTTCAAAAGTCAGTAATAATGTTGTCGATGAGGAGGGCAATTAGGATGATGTCTCGCCCACCGTTGGTAGCCCCTCCTAAGGTAGGTTTGTTGACAACCTTCGAACCTCGTTCGGTCCAGACATTATCATTCATGCAGTTAAGAAACACTCAGCTAATGTGCGTCCGCAGTCACAAACACATTGTCGGGATATTTTAAGTCATAATTTGTTGTGAGTAGGCATTATTACCACCATTTACGCATGAAGATAGGGAGATTTTCATAATCATCCCAGGTGAAATACTGAACAGTAAAAGTGAAAAAAGCAACCCTGGTGAACACCATTTATTGTACCGAACTACACTGAAAGATCGCAGAAGCATGGACTCGGCTTCAACCGCCGTATACAACGATTAAAAATGAGAAACGGACTTCTCTGGCATATAATTCGATGAAAGCCAATAACACAGAGTTGCATGGTCGAGTTAGCCGACTGTCGTTTTTATATGAAGAAAGATATACCACGAATCTGTGCGAGTTGTCTGTGTTCTAAAATTTGCCGCAGAGACATGGGATCGACACAACTGCGACTGGATGGGAAATAATGCCTACGAATTATGTGAGTGCAGGTTTTTGTTAACTCGTACGTTTAAACTGATCTGGGGGAGGATGAGCATACCGTCTTACTTCCCACTGTTCGATTAAATATCATGGATGTCTGTGACTATAACTCTGAGATTTACAGATCATTTTCAATGAGGACTGAGGACTGAGGACCAGTAAATTGGTTTAGGTTGGACTAATCCATATTTGGAGTTTATACCAAAATAGCAGGATTCAACTGAGTCTGTGCATAATGAACTGTTCAGTTTACAAACTTCGTTGGCGCTCGTGACAGTCACCCCCCAAGGTATATTAAACTGCTCATTTCTGAACTGAAGATCCGAGATTGCCTAGGCAAAAGATATTGGTAGCCGTAGGATTTCGACATGGCATGAGGAACAAGGTGTTCGAGATCTTGAAAAATCTGCATGTATTTTCTCATTCGAAATGGATTTCACGAGCCATCACTAGACAGCTCAGGAAACTGGGGCATTCGCATGGCAAGCCGAGGGTTCCTAGATCTATCTCAACTCACAGTTGATAATTTCAAGTGCAGGGAATTCAAGTGGGATTTTTGCTACCTGTTACATTCGCAGTTGCCGCCTTATTTGAACCCAATCATTTTGATAGGCTGAAACCATTGTAGATTAGTGGAAGCTCAATTCGGCAGTGAAGTGGTCGACCATTATCTTACCGGTATCTCGGAATTGTGACAAGAAAACGGATCAACCAGCAGTCGCCTTCTTAATTACACAAATACACTTCTGAAGTTTGAGGAATTTCTAATTCAACCATGCCCGTTATTTTGTTTAAATGTTCTTCGCGAAAAGTTGAAATATTTTCAAATAGAGGCAATAAAACAGCACCAAAATCAGTGGACCGAATAAAATCGGGACGGTGACGGATCGTGAAACCACACGTGCGTTGGACATTACAAATTGCAACCAGTGATCATAAGTTTAAGCAGATTGACCAGGAACATTTACAGCTTATCGGATGATTGTGCCGCCAGGAGGTTTTCGTACAACTTGATGGTGGGGTGCAGCGAGACCAAAAACCGTGACGGACAAGTTCACGACAAAGAACACACATTATTAACGTGCGCACAAAATTAATACTCAAAGTTCACGTCAGATACTGCATAACAGTAATATGTATAGCGCGATTCGTAAGATATTCACAAAAAGGATCGAACAAAGACTCGCGTTAGACGTACCCGTGAGCGCCGCATCTGGACAGTGCCTGAGGCTGAGTCATACATATCTCGGCCTGGAGATGGGCAGGGTGACTGTGAGATAGTCTAGAAGAAATAAACCGGAAGTGAAAACGGGAATCAAGCGGGTTCAAACGCAGATGGGTTCCATGCACGTGTAAAGAATCGGGTTAACAGAAGCCGGATTAGTGAACGGAACCGCGATTGTCTTTAAAAACAACATACTACGAACTAAACGAAATGCGAAAATAGTTTGATGATTAGTGAGGGAATGCAGCAAAAGCATATCCAGAATCCAGAGGTTAACACACGCAACCGGAATTGTCCAGACCACCGAGTAATGTACTCGAAAGATGAAACAACCAACATCTTCGTATATAGGCTAACAATCAAAGCATCCCAGTAATAGTGCAACAAAATGGACATGATGGAAGCCGTTATCTTATTATCAAAAATGCGGGTCGCATTGAGACTCGCCTTGGAATGTGCAACACCAGATGTTGGATATTAAATAACAGCCTACCTCCATCGATGCAATAATTAACTGCGTGACCAACCCTACTATTCCTCGCCGAACAGATTATTAAAAAGGAGGCATTTTTCCCCGACCATACTATGCGAATAATAGTAACAATGAATAAGTGGCTGTGGACGTGCAGTGGTAGTGCCCGGCGGCGTAGTGGGCTTTCGCTTAGCAACCACCATCGCTGTAAACTCTCGTGAAAGTGTGAGCATGGTAATATATATATATATATATATATATATATATATATATATATATATATATATATTCCGAAACTCATGCAACGGACATTACATGAGCGATCTCGGTCCCATCCAGCAGCAGCATAGGGAAGTAAATAGTTCAATTTGCATTTCTTTTAATCAGCAAGAACTGGTGAAGCTTTCGATAGTAAGCTGNTGGAGAGCTCATCCATGGTAGACAGGAAAGATTGGACCGTTGGGCAGAGCACTTCAAGGATCAGTTTAGCTGGCCACACGCTAACGTATTTAGTCCGACGTCTGGAGCTGTGAATCCTTGGGAGGTGTCACTTGATCCCCCAACGGAAGTGGAAGTGGAGTCGAATTTTCGGCTTCTGAAGAGGGGGAAAGCAGCCGGTCCCGACGAACTTCCCCCAGTTCTTTTCAAACTGGGTGAAGAAGCTCTGATGAAACCACTTATATCTTACTTTGTGATATTGGAAACGAGGAACGTAGTTCATGGTCGCGAGTTGAGTCACTCGTTGTACCCATCTTCAAGAAGGGTACACGGAGTGACTGCAGCAATCATCTAGGATTAGTTTAATTCTGACAGTTACTAAGGTCTGCGGCGTTTGACATCGATTCACGAGAGTAATATCAGCAAACAGCAGGCCGGATTTCGTCCGAGTTGAGGTTACATCGCCAGTTAATCGAAAGGCGCCAAACACCGCCGCCCTACGATCGTAGCCTTTCCCGACTTCAAAGGCGCGTTCAACTCGGACAGCCATATTTCAGTGCTCTCAACCGCAAGAGCACGGAGCGAAGTTTGTAAACCTGTTGCGAGCACTGTACTTACATGCCTATAGTCGCGTAAGAGTATACGGTAAACTATCAAGTTCATTCGAAACGACTAGCGGCGTTCGATAAGGATGTTTCATCTCTCCATGCCCGTTCAACTTCGTCATGGACGAGCTGATGGAAGATGCTTTAGGTCTCCAGGATGTAAGAATCGAACTGAGGAGTGGGGGAAAACTGTATGGTCTAGATTGTGCAGATGACGTCGTGTGCCTGTTCGAATCCGTGGACCATGCATAACGTGCACTAGACAGACTCTCGAGATTTGTAGCTCGGTTTAACATGTGCTTTGCACCTTCAAAGTATAAAGTGCTGTAACAGGACTGGACGACAGATATAATAAAAGAAACTTGTAAACAAATTCATGGTATTTGCTGGTGCTTTTTTACACCTGGCACGCACCAGAACGTTGAGGATATTACCAGCGAAAATTTTCAAATATATATATATATATATTCCGAAACTCATGCAACGGACATTACATGAGCGATCTCGGTCCCATCCAGCAGCAGCATAGGGAAGTAAATAGTTCAATTTGCATTTCTTTTAATCAGCAAGAACTGGTGAAGCTTTCGATAGTAAGCTGTATGCTTTGGAGTTATACAGAGAGCAAACAGGTAAAGAAGTTAGTCGATAACCCATTTCAGCCATTATATGCATACCATAAAAATGGCGTATCACGAGCTATTGGGAAGAACAAAGTGGAATTAATTCACAACGATTAGAGGCTTGTTTTGTTAGTAATCCAGCAAAAATGAAGAATACCAATCAATGGGCTCGTAACGATCCTTCAGTATTTCTTTTTGTTTATTTCAATGTGCCATCCAGCACATCTGCAATGAAACTTCTTTTACTTCATGCTCCGAGAAACTCAAGAACTTCTAAGTCAGTATCCACTGGCTAGATACTAGATTTAATTCTCACCCCATGACACGAAACATATTTTTGATGAAATCCAGATTCAGGCCGTGGTATGACTTTACATGAGGCATATCCTCCACCCGGGTGTACTTTACACAATTTGAGTCAGGCTGAAAGAAAGCCACTCTACTCAGAAAAACATGCTTACTACATTCTAATAGAATGAAACACGGAACTTCTTTCGGAGACATTGCCGTTTTTTTACATTAGCTACTTTCTTAAACTAAAAAGAATACCTTCGTTGCTACAACGACAAAATTATCCCAATCCGGAAAGCATTCTCTATCGATCCGCTGCTAAGGATTTGCTGATTTTACTCGTGTGACTGTGAACAACTTGGACGGGAAGAAGAAAGCCGGACAACTTCGATGGAGAATTTCCCTCTAGAAATGTCAACTTTACTGGCATTTTTCAAGTCAACACACGCTAGCTGACACAACGAGACTGCACCTTGACGTGGTCTGATGGCTTGCGTGCCTCCACGACCCAACGAGCTTTACAATATGGCTTACCTCCAGCCGAAGATCCAATCATACGTGGACGGTCAATGGGTAGAGGCCTAACGAAGTAGTCTCCTAGTTCTCCCGGTCGGGGGTTGATCTGAGTTGCAGCTCAGTCGAAAAAACGAGTGGAAGAATAATTGGTCCAAGTGCATGGGCTTCCGCTTAGCTATGCCCCACTGCCTTGCGGTCAGGTTTGTGTTAGAACCAAAGGCTTTGGCGGAGAACCCTGATCGTTCTTCCGCTTAGCGGCTGCACTCCCTAGCAGTACCCGGCGACCAATCCCACGAGTTACAAGCCCTCAAATAATTCCATATTACATAGGTCGTCCCGCAGGCTAATAAGGACCGCCTTGCCCATTGCATCGAGTGAAGTGGGTAGTGACAGGTATGCTAATGCTCAGTTTCCACTTCTTTAGTCAACCTGTCTCTTCTGTATCCAAAATAATCTCATTGTCCGCTCCGTCGACACATAAGGCCCCCGCTGATAGCATGCATGCCCAAGAC